>JAFBJQ010001426.1:0-200195 GCA_016785345.1 Trinectes maculatus
TGAATTAGTAAAGTGCATTAATAAGACACAGATATAATGATATGATGTACTGTAGATGGAAGGAGGGAAAGCAGACAGAAGAAGAGAAGGATAAGGACTAAATGTCCCCCGACAGTCTAGGCCTATGGCAGCTTAACTAAGAGCTGATCAAAGATGGGCCTCGACCAGCCCTAACTATAAGCTTTGTCAAAGAGGAATGTTTTAAGTCTGCTCTTAAATACTGTGAGGGTGTCTGCCTCCTCAGAGGAGCCTGACAGCTGAAGGCTCTGGCTCCTAGTCTGCTCCTATGGATTTTTGGAATTGTGAGTAAACCTGCATTCTGAGAGCGGAGTGCTCTAGTTGGATGATATGGGATTATTAAATTTTTTAGGTATGTTGGTACCTTAGAGAGCCATGCCATTTAGAGCTTTGTATTTGAAGTTTTAACGTTTTCCTGAAAAATTAAAATTTGGTGAAATTTTCAACAACATACTATATTATGACGTTTTTGTCTAATTTTTGATGTTTTTGTCAAAAATTAAAATTTTGTGAAATTTTCAACGACATACTATACTATGATGTTTTCGTCAAAGTTTTGACGTTTTTGAAAAATGAAATTTAAAAAAAATTCAATGACATACTACACTATGACGTTTTTGTCAAATTTTCACTTTTTCCTGAAAAAGGAAAAAGTGACATTTTTGATGACATACTATACTGTGATGTTTTTTGATGAATTTTGACCTATTTGTGAAAAAATTTAATTGTGTGAAATTGTCGACGAGTTACTATACTATACTGTAACATTTTTGTCTAATTTTTGAAGTTTTTGTGAAAAATGAAAATTTTGTGAAATTATCGTCAACATACTAACTACTAATAACATACTATAGTAAGACGTTTTTGTGATGTTTCCAAACCACATACTATACTATGATATTTTTGTCATATTTTTACGTTTTCGTGAAAAAGTCTGTGAAAATTTACACATACTCATACCATACTACATAAAGACATACCATACTATGACGTTTTGGTCATATTTTTTACGTTTTCGTGAAAAATTCTGTGAAAATTTACACATACTCATACTCTACAAACAACATACTCTACGTTTTCGTCACGCCTATGACGTGATTATTTCATGAAAAATTTAAATTTGGTGAAATTGTCAACAACATACCATACTATGATGTTTTTGTCTACTTTTTGAAGTTTTTGTGAAAAATGAAAATTTTGTGAAATTTTCAATGACATACTATACTATGATGTTTTCGTGATGTTTCCGAACGACATACTATACTATACCGTTTTTGTAGAATTTTTAATGTTTTGTGAAAAAATTAAGTTCTTTGAAATTTTCAACCACACTATGATGTTTATGTCGATTTTTTGACGTTTTCGTGAAAAATGAAAATTTTGTGAAATTTTCAACCACATACTATACTATGCCGTTTTTGTAGAATTTTTAATGTTTTGTGAAAAAATTAAGTTCTTTGAAATTTTCAACCACACTATGACGTCTGTCGATTTTTTGCCGTTTTCGTGAAAAATGAAATTTTTTAAATTTGGTGAAATTTTCAATTACATATATATGTCATTTATATACTTTTATACTGTCATTATTTTCTGTCATTCATTTCTATATCAATATATTTTTATCATTTTACTTTTATCGTTTTTGGGGTTGTTGTTTGAGTTGGTTCTGGAAAAAACGACTAGTTGTTTGTCATTGTCAGAAATGTCTTTGCACCTCTAAAGTAAACACCATAGTATAGTTTGTCAATGTCAAGAAAAAACATAATAGCATAGTATGTCATTAAAAATTACAAAAAAAATGTCATGGTATGTATGACATCAAGAATGACAAAAGAATGTCGTAGTTTTGTATGTCATCAAAAATGACCAAAAATAGCATGGTATAGCATGCCATCTAAAATGATGGTATGCTATAATCTAAAAAAACCCCGTCATGCTATAATCAAACGTTGAGGAATCCAAAAAACAACAAAGACTTAACAGTTTTAATGTTGCGGCTGATTAGTGAATATATATACTATAAGTTACTACTGGCTGATAATTCACAATGCACAAATTGTATACACGAGAGTATAATGGTTTTCCCCAGGCACCATATTCCTCTGTTTTATCTGTTTCCTTGTCCAACCATATTCTTTTATACTGCCCACACCCCTGTATGCCTATTACTCTGTCCCTTGTGTTTTTGAGCCCTAATTGGATGGTGTGTGAACACACTGAAAGGGGGGAAATCATTACATTTCTTGGTCCACAGGTTTCAGGCAACAGAGAACAGAGAATTGAATAAACCCCTGCTGATAGAATTTGCACTTTGGTCTGACATCTGAACAACAGAACAACCAAAGGGACAGAAATCACAAGAGTCAAAACAAACCTCTAGGGACAGAACTGCTGCTTGGCATAATAATCCACACTAATGCTGATACCAGCTGTCCTGGATTACAGAGTTATTAACATTAGACACATCGTGGTCCAAACGAGAATGCTGAGTCACAACTGTGTCAGTAACTAACTGTCAGTAAGATCTTATTAAGTGGAGAAAGAATTGACCAATAATGGTTTATTTATTAAATCTCAGTTCATTACAACATAACAACCTGTGTGCCAACAGGCTTTAATATTTACCATGATCATCGTCTTACATTAACTCAAATCAGTAATAGGAAATATATGAATTTGTGAAACTTTCAACAACTGTCAGTTGTCACTGCACATTTGAGTGCATTTGACATATTTACACGACTAAAAGGAATGACGGTCCCATTTACAAAACTGATTAAAAACTCACAGCGTTCATAGTGTACCTTTTAATTGTATGACAGCAGATACAAAAGTATCTAGTATCAGCAGAAAAAACTTTTTTGGGTACTGGGATATGAAAAAGTAATTCAGCCTAAGAAATTGCAAGGAACGTAGACTAAATAAATTGAAGAAATAATCATTACATTCAGTAAAAAAATGTATAATGCCCCCACACTAATGGAAATAAAGGAAAGGAAGTTAATGGTAAAATATTTTCCCTTTGTGAAAATGAACATAAAATGAGATGCAATGAGTTTTTATAACTGCCTGTACATTAACCGGCTTATATTTTCTGAGAAATTGTATCCAGGGCTCAGACAGAGGCTCGAGCTGGTACATGACTGAAAACAGTAAACATAATCAGCCTGAGATTCTCATTTCCTGTGTCTACTATTTCAAAAGCTACGACCCAAGCCATGATAATGTAATTAACGTCTCTTGGAGATCAATAACCCTTGAGCAAACAGCTAATGAGACATCAAGACATGAGAAGAGAGAGACAGAGAGACAAAAAGGCAAAGGGTGAAATACTGGTACTGATATTCTGGATAGATGAGAGTTAATTCTTTCTTTTTCCATTGGGTGTCCTAAAATGCTGGCTGGAGGGATTTTAATAATAATATATTTACTAATTGTTGGCATATTTAAGGGTAAATTAAAATATAATTAGATTGTTGTCATTAACTCACCAGTGCATGCTCATCAACGGTAATGTTATTGACTTCTTATTCAAGTATTCCGAGCCCATGTGAATAGTCTGAGTTGTTTGGCTTAAGTGATCTGCAGTGGTTTCATTAGACACATGAAATTAAGCAGCTAATTCATCTAAACAGAGACGCTAACAGGTCTAACATGACATCTACTGCAGCATAAGAGCTATGACACACTAATATGCTCATTACAATTAAGGAGTCTGTTTATTTCAGAGTTACACGCTACCACAGAGAAGACAATGGGTCAGGAACTGGGCTGTAAATGGACTATACTGCAGACCTCTGCAGAAAGGCAGTGACAGTTTGTAATTTGGCTGTGCAGTTGGGAATTCTTTTGGTCCCCAAAGACAATCTTTCGTGTGTTAAATTAACAAAATGAAAGACCAGGAAAACACAAAGTGCTTAATGGTGACGGTTTCCCTCAGGTGCACGCCACTCCTCCAAAAATCCATTTCCATTTCTAATCAATTTAATCAGCAATTCATTTTCTTCATTTAATCATCACTTGAGCAATTTTCACATTCTACCTTTATCCACAGAGCCTTACTCCTGACAGGTCTCAAATCCACCATCTTAATAACCATCATAGAAAAATTTCATAAAACCATAACTTTTACTATTAAGATAAGAAAGATAAATTAATATGACCTCGTGGAGTATCCTGTCCGATCACACAGCCGCAGAACAAAGGGTGCATGAACTTTGTTTTGCATCCCACATGCGCAAAATGTCAAAGACAAAAACAATGTAACCTGTCAGTCAGCATGTGCCCCAGACTGTCAATATGCCAACAGGAGTAAGAATTACCGTGCGCTAATAAAAGACAGATGGAAGCAAACATTGTTTTGTATGCTGGCACATTATTTTTTATTGAATCTTTGGAGACATCAGTGAAAACCTAATGGACAGCTGCTCTAAACCTGCCTGTGGTACTGGCAAATCCCTGATATCTGGTCTGTCTATCATGCGTGTAATATATCCAACACTGGTCCAAAACAATGAGGACAGTCTGTTCTCAATAAATACTGACATTTCATAACTTATTATTATATTAGACAAAAGCATGACACTTTTATAAGTGAGATTCGAGCATGGACCAGGAAAGTTGCTATAGCTGAAGGAATTCTCTGTTTGTAGTTGCTAGTGTTGCTTCACAGTGCGCAACCTACTGTGTTTTGCCCTTTTGCTTGTTTTTGAAACGCTGGAGGATCATGTGGAGCAGGAACGGTGGACCAACCTTGGAGCAGCAGCGAGGCAGGTTATTTCCAAAAGACAAAAACTGAAATACAAAATGCACTAGGAGAAGACAAGGGGTCATGGTTGTGCACAACCCAATACATGGAATCACCTGGCAGCCAAGTAGAGAAGAGACGAGGCTTACAGTATACGGAGCAGGAGATGAGCTGATTACAAACAGGTGAGCCTGTCTGCTGCCAATAGATAAGCCAGCCACGCCCCCAGCCACGCCCCCAGCCACACACCTGCTCTGGAAGACAAATAGAAAGGGAGGTGGGGAGGACACAAAACTCTGCAACACAAAACCTAACCATAACAAAAACAATTAATTCAAATGTATTTTTTTGTAAACCAACACACAAGTAAATCACTAATCTTTTTCACTAGTTTTACTTATCAGAACAACACTGCTGTTAATCCGTCCTTATTTAGCAACGTCAAACTTAGACAAGAAAGAACTATAACTAACAAGTGTTTTTGTACAAAAAACTGTCAAACTATACTGTAGAAAAAAAAAAACCTCCCACAACCCCCACACAAAATGATGACTGACAACTGTCCATCAGACACAGACATCAATACCTCAGTCAATTAGTTTGTATTTTTTCACTTGGAGCAACGCAAACAAACAAACAGAAACAGTTGATGCATATCACTGTCCTGTGAGCTGCAGAGACACTGCAGTGGACAGGATTTGTATCACTGACATCTTGTAGATGGATGACAGTTGGGAGACTGTGCTGTAGCTGCTGGTACCTGGAGGCTGTACCCCACTGGGCAGAGCCTATCACCATATCGGACCATGATGGATGGTACTGTCAGCCTGTCAGGACCACCCCAGGCTAATGAACTAACACCCACCAGAAAAGTAAAGTGAGACAATCCTGTGTCAACTGTGTTCTTACGATATATTATGGAATCACTACCTGCTCAATGCATGTTGTGTCTGCTGTGATCCAAATACAAAGACATCAGAAAGAGGACTAATGCGTTCACATAGAAGGATAAGAGAACAGGGAGAGACGCTGGAAGTAGGTGACAGTAATTGAGAGAAGTAAAGGTGAGAAAGAGACACAGAGAAGGCTGTCATGGCAACGTTCTAAAAATGACAAAGCAACAGTTAATTACCACCTCCACCCACAGGTAAGATGCATATATAATGTGGAAGGTGACAGGACACCTGCTACAAAACCTCAGCTAGTTAGCACCTGCAGGTATTTCTGGAGCACTGGCACAGATTTCTTTTACACATTCAGTACATAAGGAAAATGTGAAAGTGTGAGGGAAATACCAAGGGATTTGCTGCTCTAACTGTCTAAGATACGCTTTGACATGTGGTCTCTGCTGGATTTGCCAGACACCATTTATAGAGGCTGCTTTTACTATCATCACTTTCTGTATGGCTGCCTTCTGCATCCCTGAAGACTTTATAGCCTGACAAAGTGGTAAAGATGGCATCCACGTTAATTTAATAATATATTGGAAATGCAGAACTATTTACCACTGCATGAAAATCATTACCTGCTGTGTCCTATACAAACCAGGTCTGCTGTGATCCACATACTGAGGCACTTAGCTGTTTAAATGAGCCCATTCATCACTGTTACTTGTCAGCAGCATGTCCTCAGACTCAATTTGTTCCCCATTCAGACAAACAACGATTCTCAAAGATTGTTGAGTGCTCTGGTATCATTACAACCAGCGGGGGAACAGGGGAGTTGACCCACCTCCTTGAAGTGACCTAAAGATTGCAAAATGCAGACAAAGCAACTCCCTGCATCAAAAAAGTACAGCGAGATCCGGCCCTTTTCTCGTCTGCACTATGGGTTTTAGACTTAAAGAGGAAGATTTCCACATCTATGATAAAATCCCTCCCAGACTCTACACTGCACTTTTTTGATTTAGGGCAGCAATTTAAGTGCCTCTGCCACCTGCTAGCCATAAAATCATTACTAAATCTGTTGTAGGTGGGGTTTATTAGACGTCCCCGCACGACTCTATACTGCAAACAATCAGGGATGTAAACACAGCATTACAGCAAACACAACTAATCATACAGCCTTAGAGTGATCTAGCAACAATCTGACATAGAAATAATTCTGGTGCTATTTATATACATTTATCTTTCACAGTATATCTTTCCTTTTTTACTTTATCTTTCCTATAGTTCCACATAAACAGTGGCTGCAAAAAATAACATGCATTCTTACATAAGACGGAATTCTGCACATCCTCAAATGTAAGTAGCTAAATGAAGTGATTTGCCAATCAATGTCAAGACACTGCAGTGTTTTTTTAAAACATGGATGAAGACTAAACATTTGCACAATTAAAATCTGTAAATGAATCAACTTGCTGCAGTCCTCTCCCATCTCATTTCATCTCATCTCATCTCACATATTATGTAAATAAGGGAGAATGTTGATCCATGATCTTTTGGACTGTCCATCTTCAGTTGCGGATGAAAAAAACTGCAATATGATGTTTAAGATATGATGTTAGTTTCAGTTGCTCTAAATTTGCTATTAGCAAATACCGCAATACTTGAAATAAAAACAAAAACACATTCTACAATAAAAGTCTACATTAGAACCTTAGTGAGGGATGAGACAAAAAAACAGCATCACTCCATATTAACCTCTCAGTTCACTGAGAATAAACACCTTCACAGAGATGTGTTGATATGTCAGGCACATGACTATAGAGAAAAGTTGTCCAGTTCGGAGCTGTGCAGCAGCAGGTTGAAAGATGAAACACCTTCTTAGCCTGAACTCTGGGAAACGAGATAATCCTGGGCGAGAAACTGAGCTATGGCCGATGATGACGGTTATCCTCTGGGGACGAGAGAGACGGGAAAAGTTAGAGGGAGGAAACTGTATCGGCGCCCTTGCTTGTTATCTGATTCTTACCACTGTCACTCTCATTGTTAGACAAATAGTGTGCTGACATGCAGTCATCACTAGTGCCTTTTTAGAATATTGGTAAGACAACTGTATTTGAAGGACACAAACAGAACTATACCTACACAGACACATGAAGCCATCAGGCTTGAAGGCTTATCTTATAACATGTGAATTTCTGGGCAACTTAAGCTGCAGTAGGATCTCTAACACAGGCGAATAAACACTATTCCCTGCTAACAGATGGCGTGACATGTCTGGACTTTCACACTTACAATAGGTGGTGATGTAATACGTGGCACTTCAAAAAACTGTAGTTTTAGACCATCAGGAGGTTCAGTGTGTTAACTGAGCCAAACGCAAACAGCTTTCAACAGAGCCGCCGTGAAAGTTGATCTTAGGCATCAGATGGTGTATTCACAGAGTTTAAAATGAGGACAAAAGGATATTTCCTTCTCTGAAAGTATTAAGCTTGACTCCACACTCTGTATGAATCAGCAAATTAGTTCTTCATTATCATATTTATAGTGCTATAACTATATCTCTGCACGACTGCAAAAAATTGGGCCGCTCTTCTATCTTGATATTTTTGTTTTCCACATGGAGTGCAACTTTTTGTTTTTTTTTACCAAATCAGTATCCACCTTTACCACGATTCTCGTTCTAAAATAACAAGGACTTTATAAAGTCACCTGGATACATAATCCTTGACTAATACAGGATAGAAAGTTAAACATCATATGATAAATCATCACAAAATCGATCACCTCTTGAGCCACTGAAACAAGTCAGCTATAAATAAGAAGCCTGTGTACTGTATGTCTACCAGAGTATGAGATGATAACCCACTTAATGATAGAAAAGGATAAAAAGACACAATCAAGGTTAATCTTGAGCTGGCTTTGACATTCCTCACATTCTGGGGAGAACATGTGATATAGTCAGTCCGTATACTGCGATGAAATAATCTGAATTAATGAGGCATCCTGTGAGTATGCCACCAAGTGACAGTGTGATGAAGACACCAAGGCGTCGCAGCAGTGACACGCAACACGCTGTTCGTCCTAGGAGCGGTGCTATACCAAATTGCCTTGCTGTGGAGGTTCCCAGTCACCCTGGTGTCAAGTGACACATGCTCTTGATTAGCACATAAAATACCACAGCATCGGTTAAAGTAACTGGAGAGGCTGTATGGCTTCCCAAATATTACAGGCAGATAAAGACAATGGAGAAGAAAATGGAACATGAGATGGTGATGATGACAACAATAACAGGGATGTGAAGGAAGGTTTGACGCTTTATTCCCTACAAGCAGCTGTGCACACTCTTAACCTTATTCTTTGTGCTATTTGTTGTTTTCCAGAGACACAAGCCCTCATGCTTTGTCAATGAGCATGTCCTAAAAATAAAACAACAGCGAGAAGAGATCAGAGACCACCACTGCCTGCTAGGAAAGAAAATCATCTTATTTCTGCAACAGGTTCTTCATTTCTCACATGTGTGATCAGTGTGACTAATTTTGGCATTTATTCACTGAACATTTTAATAAATCTTAAATCTTAAGTGTCATGGACTAAATCTGTGATTTCTGTCTAATTATTTACGGCAACCATAATTGCTAGGATTTGATTTCAGCAATCTGAAGAGTAGGAAGACCAGTACACCCCTGGCACAGTACTGTATTGCTACCTGTCTAAAATGATCTGATCTATTTATAATGTAATAATTTGGCTCTGTATTATTATTATCATTATTTTTAATATTGTATAACATGATACAACAGAGGCCATATTTCTGCCTTAAAGCCACATAACTATGCAGCTCTGACAAGATAGTCAGTGTTGAAGGAGTAGCCACACTGTCTCCTGAGCCCTAACAATATGAATTACATCACGTGCATGTTGTATGTTAAAATATTTCATTATTTTGGAAAAAAAAACACATTCTCATCAATCAGTAGTTAAGTAACTTCATTGTATTATTTATATATAAATTTATTGGAGCCAAACTCTATGTAAGTATAGAAAGATTTCGTATTTCTTTACAGTAGTTGGGAATGTAATGCACTGGAGAGCAGCCAAGCCAATGAAAAACATATCAGCATCTTAATATGTTATGTAATATGACAGCAGTGAATAGAATATGCCCTCAATTTCCCTAACACTGCAGAGTTTTGATATTCAATGGCCAAGATCTGCATCTTGGCAATGGCCCACCCCGGCTGTTTAGATCTAATTATGATGTGGTGAATAACCTAATAATATCAAAAGTAATATCAAAAGCATCACAATCTATGTGCCAGCAACAATCAAATGAAAAATCAGCTCAGCAACTACATTATGTTCCACTCAGCAACGATCCAGTGAGATCGTTGCTGAGTGCGTTACTTTTTGGTAAAGCATCGCAGTCTTCTTCAAAAGCTTTTCAAGACCTTGTTAAAGAAATGTGACAAAAAAGTGACACCTGTAATACTGAAGTGTTAGAAAGAATGATTTGAATGATAGGATTACACCTATGCATCTGTTTCAACACAAATTATTGTACTTTAGTTTCAATCATTCTTTTTGTTTTCACAATTGAAAATTACGCAAACTCTTGACTAAGCTCAATCTACTAAGGTGCACAGTATGTTTCTTTAATTGCAAATGAATGCTTTGTTTAATGTCTCCCACACAAAAGCAGCCAGCAGAGGAGCACTGGATACTGTGGGAAGCTTTGGGGCCTGGACACTGCTTTTATTTTTACTGCAGCTTTCAGCTTCACTTGCACCAGTGTTATCTCTTCAAAGATTAATGTGGAGCTATAACTCCGAGCCCCTTGCGGTTGTTAAATACTAACAAAATGCTGCCCCGCAGCATCAGAGGAAACAGCCTCTATAAAATAAATGTTGTTTTTCTATGAACTGTTGGATTATCACGATGATTAGCCTATGCAGGTGGTCAAACGCTCTTGAGTGTTGTGCTATCAATTGCTCCTGCCTCACTATGCCTGTGCAACCAGTGACTGTAGACTTCATCATGCGGCTGTGGCCCATTTTCACTGTCTCTCGCTTCTTGCCAGCCTCACCAGACTATACGCAGCAGTAGTTATTAATGAAAGCTCTGGAGCAATGCATCAACACAGAGCGAAGATGGAAGTGTGGGTTTGTAATGGGTTGTAAGAACGCTACACTGAGCCCAGAATTAATGATGACAACAAACTCAAACCTGGGGCACAATGGGGAGACCATAATATACAGTTTACCCCACGAAACATAAAGCATGGAGAACATGTCTCCAAGTAGTACTGGGTCCCTCTAGACTAACACACTGTGCATCCAAGAGAAATGAAATCTCACTAGGAAGATTGAGGACTGTAAAGATATTATTAAGGTCATGCCCCCGAGCTGAGTTCAGACAGCTTTCACAGAGATGCAGAAATGGTTGGAAATGATCAGATAACCAGGAAGTTTCCTGCCAAACCAAAAAGTAGTGACACTAAATAATATAATAATTGGCAACTGTATAGAAAGTATACCTGTGGGGGCAGTGCAGCTTAGGATCTCTGCATGCATTCACATATGATGGATAGAGCTGTATCAACACCAGTTTACGAGCTCTGCCCTTATCCACAGTGATAATGAATCTTTTGCATCATAAAATCGTTTTACACTTTGACGGGAGAGAAAATCATTCAGAGTCCGTGATGTACGAGTAAAGAATGATAAGCATGACTTCAGAAGTGGCCAAAAATAACTGAACACAAATTTTGCACTTGCAATTATGAAACTAGATTGTGTATAATATCCATATTATGTCATTATATGGATGATACATGGATCGATGTCATGTCAACAGAGAGGACTGATTTTTAAACTCTGTACAGGGGGTCCTCGAGTTACGACGGAGATCCGTTCCTGAGAATGTGTCGTAACCAAATTTCGACGTAAGTCGGGACATACATTCATATGTAAGGTAGATACTAAGTTGTGCCACTAGATGTCGCTATAATACCACGCTAAAATAAGAGTTTACTGTGGTGAATTGCCTTTTGTCCCTCTTGACACACCGTAGGGGTTGATATCGCGAGTGTAATGAGCATTTCCTTTAGATTTCTGATATCAACCTTGTAGCCCCTTTGTTGTGAATAAACCTACGGTATTGCCACAATCCCGAACCCATCTGTGTCCGTGTGCATCTCCTTACCGGCTGCCGCTGTACCCCCCGCCAGTCGTCCATTTCACATAAGTAAACACAACGCAGAGTAGCCTAGCTGTGGAGGTGTTGGAGAGCCAGCACCAACCAGTTCCCGTGCGAAGTACGTATTTACGGGAAAAACCGCTTAAACCGAAACAAGGAAGTTCATGGCAGATGTGTCGTAACCACGAAAACGTCGTATCTCGAGAATGTCGTAACTCGAGGACCTCCTGTATATATATTTGCTTACTTAAATGTGTGGATCATACAAGTATATCCTCTATTTATGGGACTCTTTTGTTTTTAAAAACTGCTGCATTTATCATTATCATATTTTAAATATCATTATCTGTCTGAGCCTTTAAGCTCCAGTACCAGGATGTAATGACTCATTTGGCAGGATTGAGATCATTGCCCCTGATTAATGTATGCACTTTACCTTATTAGAGATTAATCATCATTATATCTTTCACACAGGTTTAGCTGTAACAAATATTCCAAATTGTAACCATCATTGCAGGAAAATCCGGCAGCATAAACAAAGATACACAGGTGTGCAGAGAAAGTAAAAGCTCTGTGTCTAAAGGTGACGGGAAGGAAGGCAATCAGCCATCAGAGTGTGGCAGGAAGGGATTTAAGTGGAAATGTTATTACAAGGCACAAAAGGAGCAAGATGTCATACACCGACGGCAGGTGGAGGACATGACTTCTACACTACAGGTAACACAATTAAAGCTGCATCAGACGCATCAAATTCCAGTACTGAAACAAACCCCATTTTGGGCACCAGGTGCTGGGAAATGCTGAGAGTCAGAGGAGTCATGGGGACGACCAATAACAGGTCCTGCTCCCAGAGAAACTCATCCACTAATGGCTGACCCCTGTGACATATGTACTTGTATTTTTAACTCAACTCAAAGACATCCCTGCATTTGCTATCAAGACAGACTCTACTTCATGCTACACATGGAGGGACGTCCATAGGACACATGCTTTTTCCCCATAATTCCCATAATAAAACATGTGACATCTTGATTTGAGTGGTATTTTTGTTTAAGACAAAAGCAAAACACTTCAAATGTGAGGGACACTGCTCAGAGAGTCTGCAATAGTGGAAATCAAAGCAGAGCTAACAGACAAGAGAACTGTTCCTGGGCCTGTGGTGCATGACTCCACTGTGTTGTTTATACAGACACTCCCATCCATTTCACTCCACAGCACACTGCACAAAAACAGAGGGCAACAAAAACCCTTACAAAAGAGGCTCAGATACGGAGCCCAACACATAGTTTTGAGGAAACTATCCATCACAGTAATACATTCATATGTGTATGTTTATATACAGTATATGTGTATACACACACACACACACACACACACATATATAATGTAATTGCAGACAGGAAAGGATTACAATCAATCAATTTTTAATGAACGATTGTTTTGGAAAGTTGTCATTATAAATCACACAATACAAAGACAAACCCTCCAGAGTATGACGCAGATATAAAATCTAAAAGAAACCAGTGCTGAAACTGATGTATTTGTGACACAAGACACAAACACAAGACATGGCAAGCTGATTTTATTATTTGATGCACAAAGTCTACAACAAACATGGAGTTGTTGCAAGAAGATGTTCTAATCATTATTTGGTAAAAGAAGTCAGGTAGTTGAATATGATGCAAGAGGTTTGATTTGGATGTGTGCAGATACAACAGCAGAGTCGAGTGAATTTTGATGAACTACAATTTTTGGTCTTTACATAGTCAGCCAGGACAGGTGACATCCCATCAGAAGCACTTTGCCTATTTGACGGATTAATTACATCTGGGTCATCAATTTCCATAAAACAGTACCAACCTCAAAGCTACTCCTAGACCAGCCAGAGAGGAGGCTGACAAGAAATGTACCGAAACCCATCTATGTCATTGGCTGACAGGTATCTGTCAGTCCAGGTCTCTGATGGGGTCACTATGTCAGACAGTGGCTCACACAATGTGAGTAAACAAGGATGTACCCAGCTTTAATAAACCAGGATAGAGGTCGAAGCTGAAGCCCAAACATTCTCTTTCTATGAGGAACGTAAATGTCAGAAAATAACATAACTTCTAACATACTTCACACTGCAGTATTCATTTAATAAGCAGGCTACAGTATACAGATTAACTACCATGAACTACTATTTACATATGGTATTAAAATACCACGAACACACCATTGCTCTAGAAGCCAAACACAATCTGCAGCATCTGCCTGAGACGCAGAAGAAAAAGTTATTAGTGCCAGATTTAGCTTGATGTGACCTAAAGTGGGAGCAGAAATAACTACTCGAACAAGCTCTGTGTGCAAACCTTTCCTCAGCACAGCTGAAGAGGAACGGGAGGTAGATGACAAACACCAGAGAACTAATGCAGAAATCAATCAGGACATCAGCAGCTGTGATCATCACAGCACTATGGATTAAACAGCTTCTACTACTACTACTACTAATATATTTTTAACAATTATTTAAGCAAACATCAGTTACTTCTGAAAAATGATTGCACAACTTGCAATGGATAACTTTAAGCCACTGTAACAAAAACCTCTTTTCGGAGATTTGAGTTGCAGCCTCTCAGCAGCAGCATAAGCCAGCATTAAGCAATCTGTAGTCAGTAGTAAAATATGTAACATTACCAAACTAAACCAAGAATAAATCCACTTATCGTTTTTACAAACAGCACATGCACATGCAAACAATGTCATACTCAGCATCCATTCTAGTAGCAATGTTCACAATGTGGTTCAGAATATATTCATACTGATTAAAATAAAATAAATAAATAAAATTATGTAAATGGGGGCAAAGATAGACCATAAGTTCAGTTTGTCACTGACTTTGCCGTGCTCATGCTTCAAATTATAATGCAGCACAGTACCATAAATGTCAAATGTTGCATCATTAGGCCAGGAGGTCTTCCATGTGCTGGAGCACCTTCTTTGCATACTAGTAACACTACAGTGCCCATCATCACTGCTCCAAAACAGATTTAGCTACACAACATTGCATAAATGAATTAAATTTGTGAGATTTTGAAGTAAGCTCAAAATCAGGCCCTTGAGGGTAATACGTTTTTTATATGCACTGTACCTTTAAAACGAGCACCATCAATAATAAGAGAAATTAATAAAAACAGAGGTATGGCAGACACGACTATTTATATATTCACTGACAACATGACAACACACACCGAATAAACAGACACGCCACAACAAACTAAATTAACGCACAGATAATGTGGCGTTTTTTCAGATTTGGACAACAGCTGGTTGATGTGCATCCAGACTGAAATGTCTTTGAAGTGTCTGCTCAGTAATCTGAAAGGCAGCGGAGCATCTGTACAGGGGCAAACCAGACTCATCCAGGAGCACACTCTGAATCCAAATGCTGGGGCGCACCTCCATCCTTTCTCTTCTCTGAAAAACACAAGGGCAATGCTGCATTAATCATGGATTCTCATCTCTCCCGCTCTCCCTTTACCACCATCCACACACACACGCATACGCGCACACACACACACACACACGCATGCAAACCCCGCTACATCATTTAAGAGACTTGACAGACAACAGTATATTTCATGACAAATGTATATGTCACTTAACTTGAAAAACATGAGATTTTATTAATTGGTGTAATTAGTCTGTGCATTAACAATGAAATGTATGTGTTATGTATACGGCAATAAATATCCTACCTGTGTCTCTGAACTATACCAGGACATTCTGCATAATTCACATGCACATACTCACAGATATCTCTGAAACACCTACTCTAAACATGCACTAGTACATGTGCCTACACACACATATACTCTGACTCTGACACACACACACACACTCTAACACAAACAATACAGCTCACTCCTGTTTTCTGCTCCACTGCTCAGAGCAAGATGAGTGGGAAAGGGAGACAAAAGAAGGTTGCAACTGTGAATTCCTTTCCAGAAACCACATCAAGAGAAACAAAACACACATGATAGTCAAAGAAATGTGCAGAAAATGTTATCCAGTTTTGGATAATCAAAATAAAAACTTCATGGAGCAATACAGGCTCTGCATATTAGCCAAACACCATGTTACAAAAATAGGCAGTAGGCCAAAGGACAGAGTGGTGTTAATAGGAGGCACAATATGAGCAATGCCAATGTGTGCTGCTTTATTCATAATTAATAGATGTTATACAGGGAGACAAATGGCTGCAAGTGCCAGACGAGATACCGTAGTAGCAATTAAATGTGTTAACCCTGACGTGAAGTGACGGATCGTCCGATCATTGTGTACAACACAGACAGAAAAACCCAGAAAAATACTGTAACGTTGTTGGCTTTGTTCAAGTTTTGTTCTGTCACTAGAAATTTGTACAGAATTTGTAATTCCAGCTTTGAGGGGTAACACAAATAGCAATGTGCCATAAATAAATGATGAAAGACCCAAGCCAATCCTAAAATCAATATGTCCAATATAGACATATTTATTCTGCAGTTCAAATGCTTTTCATTTCCTGGGGTCTATTGTGTTATATCTGCCACTGATGCAGCTCCCCTCTCCTTTACAGCAGCCAACTGGGCAACTATATTTCTATACATTTGGGAAGAAATCTGAGTGTAAATAAATATGTGTAAATAACTCAAAACTTTTAAACAACTTCTAAGAAAATCTTTTTTTATTTGACAGGGAGCAGCAATGCGCCAAAAAAAAAAAAATAGATGGCAGCTTCTTGCGTTTAGCTGGTGCTGACATTAGCTTTTTTTTTAACTGACCAATGTTGCAGGCAGCAAATACATCAGCATATATCAGCTGCAGTTCCTGTTATCTCTGCGACCAACATGATGGTCCAGTGTCTGGGACTGGCCAAAGATTTCTGATGAAAGCTCAACAAAGCGATGCTTTTTGTCATAATGTGGATGTGGAAGCTGTGACTCAAGGAAGCTACATCACTATAGACATCAACGTTTTGCATAGTAAGCAATGCAGTGCACCTGCACCAGCTGTTAAAGGTACCACTGAGGCCACATGTCATGTTGCAGTGGGATAGCAACAAGCTACACGGACACACACAAATTGATTGTGCTGCTCATCTGGCAGCTGCCTGTCAGACGAGCAGCACAATCAATATACCTTCATTGCCCTACCAGGCTGAAAGCAAGAGTCCATGTTTAGGCACTAATGCACTCCTCACTCTGATCAATACACAGGGCTGCTGATTTGGATAAAGGGAAGAGATGAGAGACGAGACAGATACTTTTATTCTCGGGCAACTGCAGCACTTTGACTTAGCTTCGAGTAAACTCAGTAAGGACGCAGGTCATCGCCACACAATTGCTTTAGCTAAGAATGATGAGGCAACAAGAACATAAGAATCATTAGATATAGTAGGTGTCATCAATGATGTTGATGCTGTCCTTCAGTCTGGTCAAGAATAAAAGAGTCTTTTAAATGGGCGCATATAAATGGGCTGCAAAAAGAGAGCGCTGTGAAGGAATGATAATGGAGAGTGGGAAGTGGATGTTGCGAGAGGGATAATGGAAAGAAGATTGAAGGTCGGTAAGAGGCTAGGCAAAAAGCAGAGTGTAGAGAAACGTGAGGTGTGGAGGAACGACAGGCTTCGAAAGAATAAAAAGACGGCACAGTAGCAAAGGGAATTCTGAATCATTAATGCAGTTCTATTATATAAAAAGTGCTGATATACCTCAGAAATCCGAATTGATACAGTCAATTGCATTTTCCCATTTTGTCAGTGTCAACCTGTTCAGAAAGTGTCATGGGCTATAAATCAAAACTAACTATCGTTAGTGAAAGAAAATTCTAAACAATATCAGTCCTCAATCATTCTAAAAGCTGTACTAGCTCTTTCATTGGTCTATTTCACCTCAACCACACGAAAAAAGTAAGTGGGCAGTTAGTGGAGCAGTGGGCTGGAAACCAGAGAGAGAGAGAGACAAAAGATGACACGTATACTGAGGACACTGCTTCCTGCTGCTCACTGAGAGATAGAAAACACACACAGACACACACCATGGTGGAGGTGTCTGTGTCCTGACCACACTGCGTCCCACTTAACCTCCACAAACAGGTGCACTACCTGTGGAGACTCAATCAGAAAACCATTAGCCACTAGCAGACAGAGGGCTAACTCTGCTGCCACAGGGAAATTCAGATAAGGGAGGATTTTACTCACAAGGATGAGAACACTCCACGAAATCTGTAGCTGCATGTTTGATTTCCTCTATAGTAAACAGAGTAATGCAGGGGCAAGCCAGGCACCTTTCAATGGTACATTTACAAAAAAATTACTGGTGATGAAAATGACCTAAATTATGGTTAACAGCCATGCATCGAAAGGGATGTGAGAAATCGCAGCTTTCTTAGTTTTTGTAAAAAACAAACAAACAAATACTTTATGCAAATTTCCTAAATTAACTAAACATTAAATTAATTCAGTCAATCAAATTTTATTTGTATAGCCCATATTCACAAATTGCAATTTGCCTGATAGGGCTTTAACAAAGAGTATAGGGTGTGATATCTTTTGACCTCCTTGAGATACTGTAGAAACATATTTACTGACCGATAGATAACCTGTTAAAAATAATGCAGTGGTATAAACAGGTTACATCATAAGGACAAGGGACAGTCTTTTTAAGAACGGCAACATACATTTGGGCCAGAGAAGACAGATGGTTCAAAAGATGAGTGAACGATGCCATTTATGGCAACCCGAAGAAACCATCACTCAACAGAGGAGGCGATTGAAGGCACCAACTATCAGTCACCTACAATGCTGTTGCGAGTTCTCTCCGCTGACGGCACAACACACCACAACTCATCCAATCTCAATGACTCACACAATAGCCAGTTGTGTCTGTTACTCTGAGGTGACCCTGATGGCTCACAAGCCACACACGCATAGCCATTCACAGGTTGACTCAGATGGTCAATCACAAGTACAGAAGCCTCTTGGATGCGACATGTCTCCAAGATACTCAAGACTCCGGTTTCTTGCTTTCTTAATAAAAACGTACCAATTTGCATAATTATCTTGAGGAGATTGAATTGAACATTGGTTTTGACTTTTGAAGACGTTTCACCTCTCGTCCAAGAGGCTTCATCAGTTCATGCTTGCTGATTAGTCCCAGCGAGCTAGGCAGTTGCGTTCGATTCAATCAGCCAGACACACTGTCACATCTGAATGGATACACAACCTGAAAACACAATGCCTTCATTCACCTGATAACAATTCTGGCACTCCAGCTCTCAGTTACTGACACTGAAAACAAATCTCTCTTTTACACAAATTAAAGCCAGAGATAGACTAATGAAAGCACCAGTACAGCATTTAGAATGAAGGCCAGAGAATTTTGTCGCACTTAAAACGGATCTGATAGCCTGCCTTCACTAGAATAGATGGATGGAATAGATGTTTTTTTTTTACACTTTGTGCCTCATTAGCTGTAAACCTGCACTGATGCTGTAGGTACTGAATTTGAGTCTACACAGAGAGAATGCAAAATTACCACTCACAATTTTTTATTCCTATACTAATATTGCATTAACGTCAAATTGGAAAAAGCCAAAGTTAATAAAACTCAACTTTCTTCTAATAGCTGCAGTATGGCCGATTTCCTTAAGAACTAACTATGACATAAATCACCCAAACTATCTCTGTGGCTTGTTTTGGAAAGTCAGCTGCAAGGTCAACCATTGTGAGCTAATTCAATCACAACAAAACTGCAAGCTCCCGAAGAGTCTTTGTTCTAATTAAATAGTCCATAAAAGTTTATTAAAGTACCATAAATCATATTTACACTGTTAGAAATTAGGACAACATGGTTAATGGCTTGTTACTATAAACTGGAAAATAAACCTTGTTACAGTATTACGTGAATGCTGAAACAGTTGTTGGCAGATCAGCTGATACATGCTATGTAACAGTACAGATGTGTGTAATCAGTCACTGTAAACAAGCTGTCATGACCCTCTCCAAACTCTAATGTAAATCTAATGTAAAATTAGATTATGTCTATTAGAGCAAACCTGATACTTTAATTGTTCACATAGTTGGGTTTAAGATTATCAAAAAAACATTATCAAAGTCCCTTGAAACTACTTGTAACTTTAGTGGTAAATGTTATGCTGTAATGCTTTAATTGTTATTTAAGCTGTGGATGTGCTCGACCTCAAGCGTCATGTTCCCACAACCCTGACTTCTGCAGAGGTTTCCTCAAGTATTGACGGAGGTCTCCCCTTTTTCTTAAAGTTGTCATGCCTCAAGGGATTCAGACAGTGACGTCAGCATAACGCAAGTAATCTCAAACTGGGTCATAGTCAAATCCGTCTGTGCTATTGGCAACAACTGCTGGATTGTCGAGGCTTTTGATGTAGAGGTCAGTCTGTTTCAGCCAAATATTCTGCATAATTATAAGGGATTGCTTTTAGTGCTGGTGGTCTGACTCCTAAAAGCTTTTCCCCCCAGTTCAGACAAGTTTCACATCTGATCTCAAAACATTAAGTACCAATCTCAAGGACCATAACAGTCATTTCCTCATTTGCTTTCTTAATAAAATGTACCAATTTGCATAATTATCTCAAGGAGATTGAAACGAACACAACTGGATTTTTGGTTTTGCCTTTTGAAGACGTTTCACCTCTCATCCAAGAGGCTTCATCAGTTCATGCTCACTCAGCGAGCTAGGCCTGGACTAGTCCCAGCGAGCTAGGCAGTTGCATTCAATTCAATCTCCTCGAGATAACTATGACCTGGATGAATGAGAATATTCACAGGCTTAATCTGCATAATACGCTGCTGGCAAACTCATTTTAATAATTTTATAACAATAATATAATTATTATTGTTAATTTAGGACACTCGCTAACTATATAACAGATTGGTCAAATTCCAATTCATATCCATCAAAAATGTTTATAAAATCAACAAGCCACAGCTGTAACTTCTCTCACACTAGTACAGTAACATATTTACCCACTCTGAGACTCTGAGATAGTGGTTATACAATACTATAAAAAAGTAAATGGTTTGTCCTTGTCCTCTCCCTGTGAGAAAATAATTATTACACTGAAAAAGGAATCACAATAAGCTGGAGTTGTCTGCAAATAAAGGAATAATGGTTTACCCTGAGGTAAAGAGCCACAAAATATAACATACCGTTCTCAGGTTCACTTTGACAGTTTGTTACGGTCAATATATATTATATACTGTATATAATATACTCATTTGATATTTTTACCCAACAAGTGATAAACCTGCCATGCTGCTTGTCAGTCTGTGGATGTGCATACATATTTTAGCATTCAGTCTATTGGGATTACTGGTCATGCATCATAATTAGCGTTGATTACTGAGAACACTCATTCAAGACAGATCACAAGATTAAATGCCAGCCCTCTACCCAATATCTCTCTATTTCCTCATCATCAACCCAACATGAAACCAACTCTGTATTTTGCACCACAGGGAATCACTTTGATGGAACTGGAGAATGGTGATGTTAAAAAAAAACATACTGTGTAACAAAAGAAAGCAGACTGGTGTCTATATGAGTGTAATTCCATTTTGCTGCATAGTGATTAAGCACCTTCCAAAAAAAGAGCCCGTGAGCCACTGATACAAATTCAATATGTTGGCCTCGGACCCAGAGACATAGATGGCTCCTTGCCAAGGTTGTCTAATCGGCAGTGTAGGGAATATTACTTTGGAAATGTAATTGCTTACAATTACAAGTTACCCTGTTGAAAATGTAATAGTAGTGTAACTATTTCAATTACTTTTTTAAAGTAATGTAACTAATTACATTTGATTACATTTTAATTACATTTCTTAATTTTGAATGAATGCTCTCAACTGTTAACCATTTTCATGTTCTAAGACCTGATAGTCTTAACCTTTCAGCAGTACTTCAGACTACATAAAGACAATATAATAAAAGACTCCACAAGACTGAACTTGAGGAACTTTTCTTTACTGTTAGAACAGCTGTATACAGTACATTTACTGTAACATTTTTCTCTTTATCTTTACATATTTAACATACTTTCAATGTCGACAGCAGCTTCACTGCCGGAAAACACTCTTTACATTTTACCAAAATGTTTGGTCCCTTATCTGCTGCCTGTTCGAAGTGGTTTTTAAATTTCCAACTCGCCTGGGACATTGTTGCTGAGCAACGGCGTTCAGCTAGCAAGTCAGTTGAGTCTAGCGGCAGAATGGCACATGACCAGAGAGAGCCAATCAAAAGCGTTGGTATCTAACTTGCGGCTTTAGACGGAAGAAGTTGAAAACGATTTTTCAAATGTAACTATAATTGTAATCATGGAAATTACCAAAAGCAACTGTAATTTACACAGTTTCCCTCAGTAATGTAACAGATTACAATTACGTAAATTTTGTAATTCAATTATGTAACGCCGTTACATGTAATTCGTTACTCCCCAACACTGCTAATAGGATATACGTTTTTTTTTTCTGCATTATCGGCGACCCCCTTTCTGGAGTCTAACTTTATCAGTAACTTTTACAAGTCAGTGTTGAGCAGTTATGGCTCAAGAATTAATACTTTAAAGTAGCAAGTGTTGAGTTATTTAGTTTCTGTTCTACAAAAGAGGATTGCATGTAATGGCAATGGCCTATAATTTGCAAATTCTGAGGGTACACAAAGACCTTCTAAAGATGTACATGACCTTTAAGTAGAAAAGCAAGTGAGGGGACATCAACCTCTGAAAGTTTTTATCATAAGTCCACAGTGAATTTTAAAAAGAGCAGTTTTCACAGTCTGGCTCAAAGACTGAATCACTGGTTGCTATGATTTCATTGCACATGTTGTGTTGTTGGAGACATTTGAGCGTGTGCCATTTGGACTTCATGTTCTGCGCCCATCAGAGTATCTCTATCACTTTCTCTGTCCATCTGTGTCTCTTTTGTTATCTATTTGTCTCTTTCCCTTCTTGCATTGTTCTTGCAAAATGGGCCGATACAGACATGCATTATTCATCTGCGTGTCCTTTCTGTCATTGCCGAGCTGAGCTGTGAGCAGAGGGGTGCAAAGCGAAACTACAATCAATCAACTTGGGTCTGACACTTACCACAATGGGATATGTTGATTGGATGTCACAAGGTATCCATACAAATAGAAAAGTGTTGGGGGCCCTTTCTGTACATTTGGAGATTGTCTCGACTACAACAGAGCACTCCCCGCAGTGATGACATGGATTTGGTCAAAATACTGCAGGCTAGATGGTTTTAATTAACCTGTTATCTGTTCCATTTTTGGTTTTGCTTAGAAAACTGTGAAATCATTTTAAATCAGCATATTAAATCACGACAGCAGTGTCTGCTGGCGAATACATCCTGAGACATTAACACAGTTGTCAGCGACTTGTCATCAGAACTGCATGTCACATGCTGTGATGTTAATGAAAATGACACAGCTGATGACAAATGGCAAATAAGTTGCAAATAATCCTTTTTTTGCTAAAGCCACGAGACCCATGACTTTGATGGGAGGCGGTCTATAGGATGTGACAGTCACAGAGATGGATGAGAGGATATTATACTGTGTTGGACGTAACAGGGTGTTTACTGGAAAGTGGCATACATAAAAGACCATGCTGAATCTCTCATCAAACAAGCAAACACTTTATATGGTGAATATCTTTATTGCTACTTGTTTTTAATTCAGATAATTTAGTATTTCTTCACACAGAGGCAGTATAAATGTTTCGGTCGGGTTATTATTGCTCTGGTGGTGAAGATGGCTGTCTGTACGTGACCAGAGCTGCTAGTCTCCATCTGAAATTAGTGAATACAAAAGCTGCAGCTGAGTGTCTTAAATCATTTGTATGTGCCTCTTCACTAAATGTGGTTCTCTCAGTGATGCTGCTTGTCTGACTGACTCAGACCTGTGTTGGAAGTCGTACAGGAGGCTTTGCAGAATACAGATCGCTTTCATCCTCAAGCAGTAAATCAGGCAGACAGACGACATTTGCAATACGAGGGCATCACAGCAGCTGATCACAGTGCTGGGAAGTTTGTGTTTGCTGACTAAGTCACTTGCTGAGACACTGTCTAGAATTTCTATTATGTACACGACTGGAGTGCACATGTGCAAACAACTGACAATGTTCCAAATGTAATTATAAATTTCAAACAATGGAGGCGAACTGCTGAATTGGTCCTCCAAACTCCTCACAGCTAATTGGTTCATTATTATGGTCATGCTTGAAGCGCCTCCTCTGATAAAACTCACTCAGGAGTCGAGAGTTAAGCCACAGGAGCACAGGTCTGGATAAGGTTCTCCCTCTGTATCTTCGCTTTCCTTTCTGGTGGCAGACTTACAGTGAAACTTTGACCCCTTTCTTCATGCAGCCCCGCGATCATGAGCTCCTGCGACTGTGTGGAGCAGATTCAGTGACACAGAAGAAATTTCCTGGTGGGGAAAAGGGCACAGATTTGCCTCAGCTGCTCTATTCACTCCAGACAATTCATCTGCTGTTCTGGGGGGAGTGAGTTTCTGCACAGGTCCAGCAATACCAGACAGGTCTGTGCTGCATACTAATGACAGCCAGCCGTTTCTACCACACAGCCTTGTCATCCTGCATTCAGGCCGTGTTCTCATGCCGTCACACTGCGGCGGAGGTGGAGGGGTGCTCTACAGGGCGATGCAGCCCGGTGTGCCTCACTACAGCTGCCGTGGACATCCAACGTGTGTCCAAAATTGAATTCTTTACTGTTATGACGACGAGCTCGAATCCAACCTGTGTCACTGTGTGGTTTTTTTTGTCCAACATACCACACACACTAGCATCCTGATTCAGCAGAATCAGTGACCTAACAGAGGCTGATCACGTTAAAAGCCTCCTGCCGCTGCGCTCACTACCTCATTCATCTTTAATCCCGCATGCATGTGCAAGGAGAATTACGGACAGGCTTCCAGGACAGGTGCTTTCCAAAAATCTAATTTCGTGTCCCGCTCACTAAATGCATATAATGCATCAGCTATTCCAATTTGATTTGCATCTCTGATACAACATGCAGTCAAATCTGCGGTATGTTTCAAAGCATCTCTGCGGAACCAGAGTTCTCTCTTTCATCTTTTCTAATCTAACGCCCACATGTGATATTCACCAGAAGGCTCTGGGATTATCCTAATGAACCATGAGGTCTAAATAATCCACTCTTCTGTTCCCAATCTAATCACTCTCCCGTTTTTCTTTTCTCTCTCAGCTTACATTTCCTCCTCTCTCTTTACGTCATTCACACTCTCAACTTTCAAGGGCGCTACTCAAGATTTAACTGTGCATGAACTGCACATGCACGGATATAAGTAATGAGGCTTGTAATGTTGTGGTCAGGATGAACACGTGAACAGCGGCTAGTGTGTTTGCAAGCTATTTGTCAGAGCAGGGTCAGTGCTCCTGTCTAATCCAGTGTAACTGACTGGCCTCACTGGTCTGTATTGATTTTCAACTTAAGTGGAAGATAGATACTTTGAAGAAAGATGGAGTTAATATCTCTCGCTGCCAGTGTGAGAGAATTAAACATATTAAAGTTGTGGCTCTAAACTGTTCTCGAGACTTTTGCTGGAAGCGATAAGATGACAGAAATTGAATCAATACCTTACACATCTATCTCTGTTTTGCACAGTGGAAAACTGGACGAGTGTTTTTCAGCAGACAGAATCGGCCAGAGGTCAACTGCTTTGTGAGGAGCTTCACGAAAAAGTAAACCTTCTGTTCGGTTTTAATTTGGGTAAACAAGAAAAAGAAACACTGTTCGAGTTTGTGCTCATTGGCAAAACAATAATCAGCTCTATTAATAGCTCCCACAGACAAGCCTGGCCAATTATTTATGAAAAATAATGGAATGACTTGCATGGAAACATGTCACAGTTTAAAACAACATCATCCATCTCTCCTTACATCTCAGCTCGCATTGCCCAAGGGGAAGTGGAAGTGGAAGTGGTGGTGGTGGTGGGGTGTTAAAGGTAAGAAAGTGAAAAAAAAAAGGAGATGCAGAAAAATCTGTCATTTTGTGCAAAGTGTGAGGAGGATGCCTGCCTCGGTTTTACACTCAACACAACAACATCAACAGGAAGGAGATGCACTAAAAATAACGAAGAATCAAACGACTCCATCATACAGTGTTTTTCAGGGTCAAATGCAATTTGGAGGTGAAATAACTTTTTTTTATCAAAGATGCGTCTTTGTTTCCTGCTTTGTGATGTAAAACTAACTGTGAATAGAGAATCAAACAGAATAGAAACCACTGTGCGACTGCTTAAATTCCTCCTTATTCCAAAACAAACGTCAACACTGGGACATTCGCATGCAGATGTATTTAAATGAGATCCATGACAGCTGCAGTATAGTACATCAACAAAGTTGTACTGTGGTGATACTTACATTTAACTAATAATTTCAGTAAAGGAAACAACTGGTGGTAACAACTCCACATGACAGTAATACAGTGTCTGGCTGAAGTGGTTTATTAGATGGCTCTTGTCATTCAAAGTGGTTTCTAAAGGATGCTGAGCTCTGAGTGTGATGACCTGAGCCACTGGAGCATATCACATTTTGGGAACTGAACAAAAACGGCACATCATCATACATTACTCCGCATCAGTGTTCAGTTTAGGATACGTATCGGGGCCCGCAGAAAAGCCTGTGCCGTCCTTCTGCTGCTGCTTCATTTGCATTTATACAATGCACCACTGAAATATGATTATGAGAGAAGTGATGATAGTGAACCCGAAGATCAAGTTACAGAAGTTTTCAGGAAAGTGTAAAAAGAAAAAAAGGAAAAAAAAAATTAAATGTTAGTACATGGCATACTTGTATACAGTGGGAGGAGAGCAAGGACTGTGATCAGTATTCAGAAAATGAAAACACTGCACTCAAATAATGACAATGCAAAGATTCTTTGTGCTGTTACATTAAGTGTAGAATGATATTGTTAATATTGATAATGAACAATAGTGATAGTGATAGTGACTGCGGAACACTTCAGGTAAGACATGAATCGATAGTTGTGATTCTTCCGCTTTGGGATTTCAAATGATAAATAATTTATGATATGACAAATCAGCCAAGTTTGACTTCTGATACTTCTGTCGACTGTTGAGTCAATCAGTTGTGAGAGCAGAGACAATGAATCACCACAAGTCCCACCTTAATCCTAATTGCATAGACCAATGGTTGTCTGACTAATCGTCATAATTTGCATAATATCTTCAGTTCAGCAGTTGGTGGATGAAAGCAGGGATGATCTCTCAGTGCATTTTCTCCCCGTCATTATTATTCACCCTTCATTCTTCCATCAGTCCCGCACATGGAATACAACTAAATCAGAGCAATATGGCCCCCTGAGTTCTCTTTGACTTTTCTGGGTCATGATGATAAGAGCTAACATTGAGCCACTGCTTCTTATCTAGAATTGAAAATTACTCGTATGACTTTCTGACTGTCACCTGCCCTGCACGTGTATTAAAGGTCTCCGCCTCCACTCCCGCAAAGTGAAAAGAGCGTCATCATGACCAAAACATTAACATTTAACAACGATACACATGGCGGAATACAGGCAAGCAAAAGCACCTGTTTTTGACATTGTTTTTGAGATTCCTGCACCAGTGACCCGTGTTCCAATCTGCTCTGCTTGTAATTCACCATAATTCAGTGTAAAGTTTAAGACCTCTGCCTCTGTAAGGAGGAAAGGGTTAGAGGTGTTGTCCAATGCGTTCATGGGTAAAAGGTAAAAAGCAGAGTACTCTGCTGTGTTATTGGTGTTAGTAATGGTAGAGCTACAGCAGTGGTGGACAAAATGAAGCATATTATAGACTATCTGATTTTCTGTGCTTGATCAGAGCTGGCTGGAGATGAAGTGCTGCAGTGTGTGTTCGTCGGGCTGATAATTTGCCAGTGCTGGAGTTGAGCGATCGGCCCATCGAGCATTCCCATAATACTTAATCACTGAAAAGCGTATTTTTTGGCTTTTGAAATTAAACTGCTACTCTGGATAACTCTGTAACAAAGTATTTACACTGATTTTCTGAATTTGTGAATCAATACTTGGATTCTTATATGAATCATCCAATACCCCTGCCCCTACATATCATTGCATAATTTTAGACATCTAAAAACTGTGCCAGAAACACTCCACGGAATACAACATGAGCATGCTTGCTGCCACAAAGTGATTTCGCTCGGCTGCGTTCGATACTGGAATAGATGACAGCACCTCCTCTTTGCTGCCTACACATAGTGTTTTCTTGTAAATGGAAAATGTGAACCACCTGCTACAGTAGAGAAAGCCAGCAGCCTCTAAGCCAGGCCCAGACACACATCTTCTGGTCCTCTCAGCATGTAGGCGGACAAGCTCCTTTCGACTTGGTAACAGCCGGAATGTCTCCCTACGTGTGTGTGAACTTCAGTGGCTCCTTCTTCCTATGTATGTCTCAGTCATCTTTTGACGGCACTGGGAATATATCAGCACGCCTTCTAGCCCCTCACCATGAACCACCAGCCAATCTAATTCAAAAGCAGGACCACAGGTGGAGAGTGAACAACAGAGACTCAAAGGAAAAGTCTGTGAGTGAACATCGGTGCCACCAAGCATTATCATCCTTAAACAAATCCATATATGCTGCAACAAACATCATTATGCAACTGGCATTGTGGGATTCGGTTGCATAAAAAGTCAAACACAGAGGAGGCAAAAGCACAGATGTTATGTGCTATCAGACCAGATCTGAGTTAAGAGTGGGAGAGAGTTTTTCCACCCTCTTAAAAATGATGCCTAGTTGTAATGCAGACAGATGGCTTGATATCATCCATCCTGACTGCTTTTTTCCCCCTTCTTCGAAACCCACAACCCTACACTGGACTGACAGGGCCCTGTTGTTTGCCATCTGCTTCCCATGTTTGGCACCAGAGCATGGACTTCCTGTTTTAAATCTCTCCTGTTGGGTACGCCACTGATTACTCACTTTGACACTCTAATTAGTCCAACATCTTATCTACATCTCTTTCGGGCAAATGTATGTATATTACCTCTGCAGTATATCGATCTTGTCATTCCAAATCACACAGCAGCAACTTCATCACTCAGTCTTTTCGGGTGGAAGTTTCCCCAAATTTCATTGCGGTGGCGACTCTCAGTCTCAGGCGGGTGCACAGAAGAATGTGCAGTTGTTAGAAGTTTGTTTTGCTAACTCCTCCCTGTGAATTTCGTACGGAGCCCAGCAGAAATGCAATTTCTACTGATCATCCAGCCAGAAAAAGAAATTACAGTCACTTTGTCAAGTGGAACCAAAATCTAATCTGTTTGTTTAATGATATGAGGCTCCTTTCTACAGGGCCCACTAAACCTTCTCTTTATAAGTCCCTGTGCCATGGCTTATAACATCCAACATTTAAATACTCATATGAACATATTTATTAGTTTCACAGCCATCATTATCCCAGTCTAAGTACATCTATTATAGCTTCAGTGTGCAATATTCATTTATTATAACTAGACAAAATACACTTCATTTGTTTAAAGGTGATATAATGACAAACTGATGATCTTAATTCTTCAACCATTATTAATTTTTCTGTACAATTATAAACCAGTGTATGTAAATAATTAATATTTTGTGTGGTATTCAGCCTTTGTGAGAAATGTGCAAATCAATGAACAGGATTACCTTATGCAGCACTTGAATGAGTTGATTTTCTTATCTAATTAATATCAAATTTTTCCTTTTAGCCAAAAGCAAATTCAAAGGGGTTCGATTTTTACATGTCTGTGTCAGAAAAGTAGCTTGAATTTCAAAATAAAAGGAGACAGCTGTTTTCCCGTCCGCAATTCTACACCGTAACCCTCTGAATTAAATTTTCAAGTCATTGCTAGGTCACTGCTGGATTTCTGCCTGGAAAAAGGACGATCAGTTCACATTCTGCAGAGATGAGTAGGGGCCTGAAAGCATCAGCAGCCCTCCATGCTGATAGAGAAAAGAAATCACAGCAGCGGCAAACATCTCTTAATAGAAAATGATCAGCGGATTATCTAGACAACATAGAGAGATCTAAATAATGTTGTTACCCTGGAGTAAATTGGTGCGTGATTTCATATGAGGCTACCTGACAGCAGGACACTTTTGATCCTAGGATACAATATGCACACACAAGCAGGAAGTACATGTTGTAGTGTGTGAGTAAGCCAATATGCCATCAGCAAGTATACATTAATAATGCAGAAATAGTCTGGCATTCTAGTTTAGCGTGAGTCACTTTGGTACAAGCACAAATAGAATCAACACTCAAACAGAACCTTTCTATGTACAAGCATCCAAAACACACATCATTTCAGTCACAATGATCTGGTCGTGCACAAGAATGTGGCTTGCCTTTGAGAAGAGCTGATGGCAGTGACCGGCTCTGTGTTCCCTTGACCCTGTGCCAGACTGTCAAGGGCAACAGCCTGTTACACCCACAGGCAGGGCCAACACCCCACTGCTACCAGCCACACACACTGTCACATTCTTGAGCAACAGTCATCCCGCTGATGCATTGGCGACTAGACCAAACTGCACCTGGTCTCTCTGATGCAACTAAAGGCCAAAAAAGTTAGATACTCATTCTGAAAAAGACTGAATCCTTCACTTCACAAAACTTTGTGAAAATCTTTATTTACTGCAACACAAGCCCAGCAAGTGAATAATAACAAACGAATTAATGCCGCATTAATTTGTTCTATTCGTCCTATTTCATTCCATTCAAAGTGCTGAGATAAAACAGGACAGGATGCTGCTTTCACATGAGCACTGTGCGGATCGGATTGTGGATACTGACCTGGGTGGGAGGAGGAGTCGAGGTGCTGTGGAGATCCCCAGCTGCTGTGACAGACACAGACAAAGGTGTTGAGATTTGTGGCACAGTAGCTGGAGGCAGGCTGCTTAATGAAGAAGCAGCAGCTGAGGAGGATAGGCTCATCCTGGGTGTCAGAGCCAAGGCAGCGAGCCATTAGTGGTGGACTGCTGACAGGGGAGGCCTCGCTGACAAGGTGTGACTAGGGACAGACACAAGACGACAGCTTACACTGGCTAATTATTGTTAGGTGCTAGCAAAGAGGCAGAGAAGGTAGAGAAGCAGGCGAAGACAGAAGACAGTGGGTGGAAACTATGGGCAATTTGAAGAAGGGAGAAACAGCAAAAGACTCATGTCAGGCCATTTGTGTCCACATGGTGTAATAGTGGAACTCTTCCCTGCAGGCATTACATTTCATTTCAAATAAGACAGTTGTCAAGAGCCAAATAAATCACTGTGCAGGGAAGTTGCTCTCATGTAAAAATAAGATGGAATCACTTGGTCGACTATTTTCATTTTGAGAGCTGAGCCTTCTCAGAAAATATAGATTATAGTATGTTTGCATAGAATGAATTTTACCTGTGTGTTAATGTGGATATATACGCGTACAAAGACTTGTGTGTTTATGTGTGGGTATGTGTACGTGTACAAAATAGAGTAACTCATGTTATGATTATCTTTGAAGATAATCCTGCCGTCCCCCCAAAGACTCCAACTCAAAGAGATAAAAAAAGATAAAAACAAGCTTTGTTTGGTGACTGCGACCACAGGGCCACAGTGTTCCAACCACAAACTCAACTTTGCATTAGTGTGAGGACTTATCAACACATAATGTGCGTGTTGTTGGCATCCTCTCCCAACACTGCAAGCTGACGACAAGTGTGGACATATGTGAACGATACAGAAACCTACAGACATGGCGATGTGATGCCTTAAAGGAAGACGATAAAACTGATACCAGAATAAGAGACTGGTGATAGACCAAGAAAAACTAACTTTAAACTTTCTGAAAAAAAATCCAGATGCAACTCAATAATGACATACTACCTAATAATAATAGAATCATTATGCACTATTAAGAAATCATTTGTTGCTGTAGCTCTTATTGGTTTTTGTGTTATTAGCCAGGTAATATCTTTCAAGATGGGAATTCCCTCTGTGTTGGTTCCCTGGTGACATTATATGAACAGGGAGTTAGAAAAGCCAATGGACCCAACAGAATCAGGCCACAGCATAACGGTCTCAGCTTTATAACATACGCACTAATGCAAAAACGAATGTGCATTTTCACACAGAGATGTTACTGCCTCAATGGTGGATATGTCTTCTGCACAGAATATCCATTCATCTATCGTTTTTTTTACTGCATATCCTTCAGGGGTTGGGGGGGGGGGTCTGGAGCCAATCCCAGCTTTAGGCGAGAAGCTGGACAGATCAGGTCACAACCCTAACAACCACTCATACCTACGGTCAGTTTAGAGTCTCCATTTAATGCCAATCAGCTTGCCTCTGGACTGTGGCAGGAAGCCTGAGCAACTGAAAACCCACACAGACACGTGCAAACAACCTGCACAAAATACGCTTGACAAAAAATACATTTTTCTTGATATGAGCGATTTAATAACAACGTATGCAGTTATGCAAATGTTAGGTGATGAAAACAAACTTGAAGTCCTTAAACAGACAGTTGGAGGACAGAGACATGTCCCAGATACAATAACTCCCAGGGGTAGCAGCATGGCCAGATGAAATATGATGATTAAACACAGTTCTCTGATGTCTGTAGGGATGACCATGAATGCATCTGTGTGTTTATCCGCAGTGTGTGTGGTTGTCCTCTACGTGCTTTCCCCCAAGATTCATCCCTCCACTGCATTAGAGCGAGTGTGGGGTCCCCTGTGCACTCCCCTGCGTTCCCACGCCTTTGCCGGCGCTCTTTGACATGGCTAACATAAACAGATGTTGCACCGTGACAGGAAGTGGCTGACTTCTTAGGGGATGATGGAAAAGAAGCTGTTCGTCTGTGTGACGGAGAACAGTCAGGAGGTCACAGTACAGCAGGAAACAGCCAAGAGTCGGTCCCAGCTGAGCATGTGTAGAGGGTGTTGGGGGTTGAAAATGAAACTGCATGGACACTGTATAACCCCATAGCCAGGGTTAAACGGCCGACTTCACCTAGTTCAACTTTATGATTCTGACCTCACTGACCTGCAATACCGCCAGGGCTGTAAATCATAGGCGGAGTAAAGAGCGTATATCTAAATAAAGAACAGAGAAGTACAGGAGATTGCATATGAGAATCAACAAGAGTAAACGCCTTTAATAAAATTCCATTATAACAATGCAAAATCCCTGTTGTGAGGAAAAATGCAGCAATTATATGATACATGCACTTCATGGGAGCTCTCCATTCAGCACCACAGCTCAGGTCAAATATAAAACAGCAGGTCAATAACAGTATCTGGGTTATTCCAAAGCACAGTGATTGTGGATTATTTGAGGCTTCGTCTAGGGTGGGGCTGAAGTGTGTGTGCGTGTGTGGGGGTGGGGGGGTAATGTTGGTTGGACATAAATAGGACCACAGTGCTACACTTGGTTTACTTGCTATACTTGTGCCGAGCCCGCCATTTGGTCTTGCCTCATTGTCCCAGCTGGCAGTAATGCATGCTATTAATAAATTAAAAAATATCTAGCATAATATAACAAAATGAATATATTAGACGTATAAGGAAAGCTTTATCGTTTTGATTTCTTGCTTTATGGGCTTTATGATTTTAGCAGTGATGAAGAAAATGAAGAAGACTCTACATTTGAACCCCACTTTGACTGGGGCCTCTCTGTGAGCCATTCATTTTGCCCTTTGCCTGCTGGCTTTCTCCATCCAAAGGCATGCAGCGAAGGTTAACTGGAGACTCTAAGTAGCTCGTAGGTGTGAATATGAGTGAGAATTGTTGTTTGTTTACGTATCTCAGCCCTATGCCAGCGCTGACTGGCTTTGACTCCAAATGTCAACCTACCTGTGCAATGAGGTAGATAATTTGATTCGAATTTTTAATTTGTTGGCCTGAAAGCTGATTGATGATTTGAATCCGGAGACTGCATGTAAATGTTTTCATGCAACAGTGAAATATAATAGTCTGTTAACAGTACCATTTGGGACAATTAGCTTGTTGTGAAATAATAATAAACTCATGTCTTGGAAAAAAAACTGTATTGTGTGTAGCAAACTAACAAAATGAGTTTCTAGTGTTTCGGGTGCAGAAAAACGCAAATACAATTAAACTGGATTGTTATTATATTACATATACATCATTATATTAGACAGAAACCTGATCCAATTTGACGCTGGTCAGACTACAGAAAAAAAAAGTTATTTTCTTCTAGCTCTGAAAGTCCTTTATCCTGTAACGCTGGGGACAACATATTCCTACCTCCAGTGTAGCAGGTTAACAAATAAAATAATGTTGTCAGATACATTTCCTGGTTTTGAAATTAAATAGGAAAAATTAATTCAGTGGGATTATTATAGTTTAACATAAATGCTTTTTTTTTTTCAAAATATGCAATAGTATTGCAAATATTACAAGACATGGCAGACATAGACCCAAACCAATCATTTCACCATCTCACATGCCCTGTATGCTGTAAACACGTACCTATGACTAACACCCAGTAATAAACCCACCAATAACATACTTTTTTCATTCATTTATGAAAGACCCCTAGGTGTCATATGCATATTGAAGCAATCATAGCCAACAAGTTTGATATTAAAAAAAAACAACAAAGCTTGTCATCTTGCCATGTTTGACTGTCAACGTAAATAATCTGCAATACTATAGGCAATTTTAAGTCTAAGCAACCCCTCAGAGTACTAAACACTAAGAATCAAACTCACCTCATTGCTTACACATTCATACATAGCCTCCATATGCAGCATTTCTCTATCAAAGATACAATACATACAAGTACACTCATACACCAGTGAAACATCAAGGCCAATTTGTGGTTCAGCGTCACAGTCTGACCTTTTCAAAGAGTCAAGTGACTCTTGTCTCTCTCACTGCTTCACTTCTTGTCTGTCTTGTTTCCTGCTTCTCTGACTGCTTCTCTGCCCTGGCCTGATGTTTTACCTGTCTTTACCTCTACCTCCCCTGTGTATTTAGTGTATTAGTGTGTAGACCGGTGTAGTTTCCCCTGATAGTTGTGATGATGATAGTTTTGCTCCTGTCTCCTTCCCTTGTGTTCCCTGTCGTGTTGAGTTGTGCCTGTACCTGCTACATGAGTTTTGTTTCAGATACCTGAGTTTCTATGTGTCTACCTGGGTCTGTTGAACAGCAATCCTACATTCAAGACTTTACCTCAGCACATTCAGACTGGTCTAGCCAGGCATCAAACCTTCTACTTTCTAATTACTGGACGACCCACTCTATCTCCTTAGCCACAGTCACCACTAGTTCTTCGGAATTAGACCCGGATTAAAAAAAATCTCATCAGAGTATCATTGAACAGTGAGTGTAATCCAATACTTGTATTAGACAGATGTTGACAGGTTGCAGCAGCATTAGAGCACAGTAACAGGGTAATATTAAATATGAGCCATGTGACAGTAACACATGACATGCCAATAACTGTTGCTGTAGAAATTCTGAATTAGTTTGGATTGTTGAAAAGGTCTTTGGAAAATATAAGTGATATCAGGAGAGAACTAGTTTTACTGTACTGTGAACCTAAAAGAAGAAAACCAAATATTAGAATAATACATCTTACATGGCCTTTATTGTAGGAGGGCATACGGGTGAGATTCATTCTCCCCTCTGTCTACATTCATATATATTTTCGGTCCAGGAACTTTCATCTATAACCAAACAAACATGAATCCAATGGGACACTGGGACTGAGGCCAATGGCAGACTGCCCTGTGGTCAAACCCCAGGCAAAACCAGAGGACGCTGGAATATGGTTTTCCCTTTCACTTCACTTTCACTCAGGCTACTTCAGTGTCAGCATCCTTTTTATGTTTTGATATGGATAATACTGAAAACAACGACAACAACGACAGCAGCTTATTTTGTCATTCTCCATCTGTGACTGTCCAGATCCATGCTAATTTGGACCAGAGGCCGCTCAGGGTTTGTGAAAAGAGCTGTTTTTAATAGATCAGATGGCAACAGACCACCACACTAGGAACACAGCAAATGCATTTGTATTGGTCTCGATCTGTTCTGTAGCAATCTGGACCAAATCGCACCAGCACCAGAAGCAAATGCAGGCTGGCTGCTGCAGGGACAAGATAAACGTCTGTGCGCTGGGTCTTCTGCATATGCCAGCTTCCAACATTGCACCACTGCCTGCTGATTTGTGGCCTGCAAAGCTTGGACCTGAAATAAGATGGCAACAGGCAACACATCTGCATCCTCTGTATATAATGAGCTCGGGCTCTTCCCAGACACACACACACACACACACACACACACAGATTATCCATGGATGTTTAAAGGTGCTCAGAGTGAAGGTGGAGACAAGCTGTAGTAAATATCAGATACAGAGAGAAAAAGTTGAATGAAATATTAATGAGGATGAAATATTAACACAAATTTTCTACTCGAGTCTGATGTTTTGCAATTTTGTAATGCAGTGTTTTTGCAAGAACGTCCTTGCTACCTTTTAAATTGAAGAGATTCCTGAAGAGCACAGTCGAGACTAATTAAAGTGGTCACCCACACATCCACTTTTCACTCTAGACACTTCTTATGAAACATGCAGTGCAGCTGAACTGCAGGCAGTGTGCAGGAAAAGCTGTTTTGCAGCGATGTACTGTGTAATTACAGACAGCCAGATGGATCCAGTGTAGGGAGCAGATGCTTGTGGGGTGCATACATCGTGCACAAACACATGCCAAACCCACTGATAAGTAGGTTTGTACAATAGAACTGCAAATATACCACGACTACACACACGCACGCACACAAAGAGATACAACACATGTGCCATGACCCATATCATGCAATGTAAAAATCTAGTTAGACTAAGCCTTGATGACATGCTTAAAAACGTGCAAGAATTTGCTCTTCTTAATCCTTCAGTAAACTGTGATCTCAGTGTGCCATGTGGAGGGGAAATGCATATCTCAATATGAACAGAGGCCTCAGGTGCCCCTGGTACTGCTAGATTGTAACTGAGACTATACCCTTGACCCCCTGTTTTTCATTGTTAATAGTCCTGGGGAAGAGATTCCATCAAGAAAATGTGACTAGAAAATTCATCAGGCCACTTCCCGTCATGCGTGATCCATGAGCAACATTATGTGTGATGGTTGTAGAGTTATTTGTCAACAAGCAATGTCACCTGCTGCAATGACTGAATGCAATGAATATTTTTTCTCCACAAAATGTAACACAGTGTACTTAAAAAGTATTTTTCAATTTTACTTGGATAAAATCTTTTGTCACGCACACTGCATTCATGTACTCTCAAGGGCATTAACAGAGGTGTCCATAATCCACTCCTGCATTGTTTTGGCTGTGTCCATGTTGGAAGGTAAATCTTTGGCTTAGTCTGATGTCCTGAGTGCACTGAACCAGGCTTATCTCTGCACTTCACCTGGTTAAAGTTTTCCTTCAACCCTGACCTGTCTCCCTGGCCTTGCCAATGAACAACACCACCAAGACACGTTACCGCTACCAAGCTTCACCATGTGGATCAGTGCCTGGTTTCCTGCAGACCTAAAGCTTTGAACTACAAATGTACAGTATTTAAATTAAAGACCATCACACAGTGAAAATTTCTACACTAACCCTCCCCATTTTTAGTGTCTGTGGGGAAGAAGTAAAATGAGTGAAAAAAGCCAAACAGCATAATTCTACAGTGTCAGTAAGATTTAGAAACTTTAAATATAAAACCCCTTTTCATATTAGCATTAATTTTAAATGTGGATGAACTACCTATTGTACACTGATGTCCTATACTATACTTGGAACAACTGCAGAATAATAGCTGTGAACCCCCTTGGAGACATAATTTATTTGGGACCTTTGGAACTCTGTATAAGTCTTGTAAAGGAATTGTGAGGCAAACATGCCTGTCTAGTGCCTTCAATTAGCTCATTATGTTTCTTTTTGCCTTGATCTAGGACTCACAATGGCTGTGCAAAACCCAACTTTCAGAGGTCACAAAAAATGACAAATCTATTCAATGGTAATTCTTTGTTTTCCACACAGAGCTGCACTGTCCAACCCCTGGCCCACTGGTTTGTTTGAACGTGCATAGATTCTTTTGTGTTTAAATTAGATTTCCACTGGAGCAGCAGACTGCTTATTGTAAAGGTCCTTTGGTTTTCTTCAGGTAGGAAGTCAAAATACCCATGTAAACACAGAAATCATGAAGGCTCTGCTTCACAGGCATTCACAGAGAATATTACTTACTACTGAAATTAGTCTTTTAGACTTTTTAGTCTTTTTTTTCCAAATATAAACATAAAAACTCATTAATCGTGACAGTCAGGCATCACAAAATGGTCCAAATTCAATAGCAGCAAGACGGCAAAGTGTAACCTTAATTTGGTGACCTCCCCCATGTCCTTCACACTGATGAGGATGAGGACATCTAGCGCTGCTTTTTGTTGCAGGGAGCGGTAGAAGAAGGCGAAGAGGGCGTGCAGTTCACCACTGCTATCTGACAAGAACTACTGGAGTGAAGTGTAGTGTAAGAAATACTTAATACTTCATAAAAAATATAACAATTCAGTTTTCTTTTTGGAAAACAAAATGCTCTCCACACTGTTGACTTGATATCTTTGGGATCTCTAGCTAAGTAAAACAATCACATTTTTAGCACATTTCAAGCATGACTGGACCAGAATATTATTTTCTAGGTAAAAGTCATACTTGGTGGCAGACAGAATGACACGGCAAAACCAAATATTATTGGTATGGACTATATTCACAAATTGCCACTTAGGGCTGAACTATCTGTGCAAGATGCAAATCCTCTGATCTACGCCCTCAACAAAACCCTTTAACATGGGTAAAAGGCAGAAACCACAAGTGAGAGATGCAACATCTACTTGTTCAGTATTTTACCCGTTGATCTAGAACAGTGGTTCTTAACCTTGTTGGAGGTACCGAACCCCACTAGTTTCATATGCGCATTCACCGAACCCCTCTTTAGTGAAAAATAAAATATGTTATATTTTAACATATGTTATATGGCCAAGCGGGGTGTGTCTTGACCTCCGCGGCAGAGGCTCTGTCGAACCCCTGAGACCGACTCACCGAACCCCTACGGTTCGATCGAACCCAGGTTGAGAACCACTGATCTAGAAGGTACAGAGTGAGTTTGGGGAGTTTCCAGAAAACACCCCATGCCAGGAAACATGTATACCACAAACCCCAAATTTCCCAGTGGGGAGAATAGAATATCCATCCATCCATCCATCCATCCATCCGTACAATAATACCAGGCTTCACCAAGTGCTGCTGTGGCAACCGAAGCAGCAAGAGAGGGCCGGTTATGAATATGAAGCACTAGGTAATGAAGAAAGTGGTGTAGGAGAAGAGGACAGCAGCCCACATGCTGTAGTAGGCGAGTCAGCTAGAGCAGAGCGGGTGTGATTGACAGCAACCACAGAGATACGGCTTTCTATATTTGTTCACACAATTGTTTTGTCACAAACTAACCTCCGTTCCACATTACAATTAGTCTCTGCACAAACCATCATAATCACACTGTTTTCTCTGCAAAGACACTCCAAGTCAAAGATGTTTAAATTAAAGCAGCATAACATTAAGACAGAACACATGATTCCAAAGTTCTAAGCTAATTTTCTCTCATCTCACATTTCTCGAAAAAGTGTTTACTCGCTGCTTTACTCACAACTCTGATTTCCCTCTTGTCTCGGACTACAGCGACTTTAAACACCTTGAACTCTAAGTGAAACTGACATGTGCAATTATGTCACTGTCACTATCAGAACAACAACACACATTTTCTGTGGAATAATCAATAATTTATAAGGCTGCCATGTCTGAGCGACAGATGCCCCTATCCTCTTCACTGGAGGCTGTCAGGTACCAAGATAGCCTCTGGAAATAATTGCATCTGACAAATGGACCTGGACAACAAATGGCGAGTGTTCACCCACTTAATGTTCTGACAGAGCAACTTAAGTGAACGTATCAATCAGAGCTACTACTCTAAGTCTCTTCTTTTCTGACTTGCATTCTTTCCTGCATCAACCATTCCTCCCACTCACAGCTGTGGGAATCTATCTCCTCTCTGTCAGTCTCCCTGATCCTCAGGCTCACTTGGACATGCATATTAAGACCTATGTCCACAAATCAATAGGAAAAATATTGCTTCTCTCTGCCGACTCTCTGATCCTGATCGTTCCCCCTGCGGTGCACAGTCCCATTATTTGATCATTACATCATGGCAGGGATAATTAATACATCATTTTAGGATTTTCTTCTGCTTTCCCCTCAATGTTCTCACTATCCAACTATCCACTATCCAACTCCAACCGTAGTCCCTGTGCAGGAGCGTTTTTACAAATCACTACAGCCCCAAAAGGGATGTTACACTCACTGGCAGGGAAGAGCAGATAGAGTCAGAACAAAAGGAAATACCTCCCTTCAATGGAGAGGAAAGGGTTAAGCCTATTACAGAAGACCAATCAGGACGGGGAAGCACTGCAAACCTCCGCAGTAAGAGAGAGAGGGAGAGAGAGAGAGAGAGAGAGGGAGGGAGGGAGGGAGAGAGAGGGGAACGAGGGAGTGGGGAGAGAGAAGAGAGCAGAGCAGCAGATAGAGAGATAGCAGGAGTGCAATGGTTTATGCTCCCATCCAGACAGTTAGGCAGGAGGGAGCATAGCAGACAGTTGTTGAGATGAGGAGTATTCACACACCAGTCCACATGCATGGATAAGAAATACAAATGGGGACAAAGGAAGAAAAAGAAGAATCCTACCAATGTCCCTGTCAGGACTAATCTCTGTGGACTTGTTTTTTTTCTCTGCCCGGGACTCAGGAAGGAAAAACATCTGTCAGCAGTGTGACCCTTGTATCTTCATCAATTTTTAATCCCATTTGGATTACTACGGAGAGGAGCAGAGGATAGAGGAGAAATGTGTATCTGTCGACCTAGATTGTTGCAGAGGTGAAGGGGACAGGGAATAGCGTGGTGTATGGACCAGTCCCAGGGCACCTGTGTTTACATTGCATGGTGAGCATAGCTTTGTTTTGATGGGTAACTGTCCTTATTGGTTGGGTTTATCACTCATCTGAGCAGACAATATGTGACAGCAAAGAAAAACCTGATGCCAAATATTTCTGTCACAACAAAAAAAGGCAGAGAATTAGAAATCAACAGTATAATTAAACTTCATTTACTGCATATCGGTTAAGACTTTCATTGAGAAATGTGTTTATGGTTAAAGTGAAAACTACCAATAATTGATTAAAATGTGATTTTAAGTAACAAACATCACATTATAAAATGGTTTTGTTATTGCATTGAGATGATACAAGATACTTGACGTGCATTGTGCACTTTCAAACCTTCATTATGTGGGTGATCCATTATTTGCTTGGTACTGTACTCAGTCCCATTGACATTTTATCATACTTACATACAACATCCCTCACTGAAACAACCTTGACCGATGACCGACATGTTCCTCTGAGGAGATTACATGGATCACACAGTGACATCGGAGCAGGCATCAGTGTCTTTATGACAAGTTCCCCAAGGAATCACACTGCGCTAAAGCTACAAGCAAATCCGTCCTTTCACGAAAACGGCATAATCGTTTCAGCACCATTGTGTGGGTGTGCAAATGGCAAAAAAAATATTTACACTAAGCATTCCCTGTAGTATTTCACACTGTAAGCAACAACAATAGCAAAATATAAGTGTGCTTATCATCATCCTCACTTCTCAGACGCTGAGATGTAAAATACGAGTTGCTTTTGTGCAAGCCGTGTATCGGTGTCACTGTGATGTTAATGCAATAGAGAAGATGTAAAGTGCACTAGGCAATGCACAGGAACACGATTAGACATCAGAAGCTTGTTGCTATGCTAATAAGAGTTTCCATGTCGCCTCTCTTCTGAGGATGTTTATTTTCATGGACGCATCACCCACACTTCGCCCTCCCACTCCTCCTACTCTCTCCTCCCAATTACCCTATTCATCCTCTGTCTACAGGTCACTGAGAAGGGAGGATGTGGGACTGAAGAACGGACTGATGATGGTGTAGGCAGCTCCTATTTCCTCAAGACCGACAGTTGTTGTCGGGGCCTTTCGCAAACCGAATAGATGGACTCTTAGACTGATGAACTCACTTCCAACACCTCTTGAGGATGATGTTCCCCCAGCCGGCTGAATTAACTCTCCCTCTAATCTCAAATAGATACTGCTGAACACAAATGTCACAATGATCACACACCGCAGTGACAGGATACACATGCACTCTAACAGTCTGCTTTGCTTGGACCGTCTTCAGTGATTGAGTGCTCAGCATGTCAGGGGGTAAACTGGAGAGCTGTGCTTGATTTACAAGTCAATGGTGGCTGCAGCCAGGCGAACAGAGACTGATGAGCAAGGTGGAGAGTGAAGGCCTTTTCCATTAGTGATCCCAGGAGACACATGGGCCTGGACGCTGCTCAGATGCACTGACCTCGCTCAGACAGATTCTGGACGTTACCGGGGAATCTACATCGCTGATGGACAAACTCTCGGAACACATAATAATAATGGATATTACCTTTTTTTAATATTTACATTGCTGACTGCTACCCTCCTCCTGGGCACCAAAAAGCAAAAAGCAAGGATTTGGATTTTACCATGAGCAGTACATACACACATACGTGCAGAGAAAGAGTCTGCGTTTCCTTGTTTTTGTCATTGACTGTGTATCTCCTGTCTGGGAATATCATGAAATCATAAGCAGAAGGTGGCTCTGATATCTTAATCCTGTTCCACTCATCTACCAGTGCTTTCTCCATCACCAAAGCCAACAGACCAGAGATCTGAGGAAAAAGCCTGTAGAGGACATTAGCCTACATCCATTGGATGCAGGTGACCGTTCCTTTAGTTTTAAAGCATTGGCAGACCATCTCTCTTAAAACAGGCAGGAGCTTTTTTGGCTGTCAACCTCTCCGGGAGGACCAAGCAGTGAGAGGAAAAGCCTCACCGGGGGCCCTGCTGGAGTAGAAACCACTTTTCCACTGGCTACGTTTCAATGTGATGCTCGCCTCTGTGGATGCATCATGGACTCTATGGCCTGATTACAGACCCCTGGTATTCAGATAGTGCTGGAGGGAAGGGTAAATATTTCAAAACAAAAGAATTCATTTTTCTCCATGTCACCTAGTATGCCATTCTTTTGGATTTGTCTACGAAAAGGTGGTGTTGGTGGATACTTTTCATTTTGCACATTCTAATCAGTTAATTCTATTGCTGCATGTGTATAAGATTTTTTTCTCCCCACGCACCCAACATTAATTACAGTCCCAAGCACAGTATTTTTGGAGTGCTTGTCAGTCCTTCAATAATTAAAGTCCTGTCTGAACAAATATTTAGGAAAAATGTCTATGACAGCTGAAAGCATGCTGATGAGGTAAACAGGATTTTCAAGCAAATTATTCTTGCCAGTTATGAACCACCTTCACATGTCCTCATTTGGCAAGGCCTAAAACACAGAGTAAATTTATGAGCTTTGTTACAGAGGACCGTTGCAAGTATTTTATTACCTACCTCCCAAATGTTAAATCAATCTTATCTTAATGTCAGGGATATCGGCTTTCTTCATCATCGCCCTCATCCTCCCACTTGCACTTGTTCCACTTGCACTACATATTAGGTAAACGTGAATATGTTAAAACCATGCCAGCTTGAATGTGTTATTCATTAGGGATTCAAAAGTAGACTAAGCCAAAGCTAAGCTGCTACAGAGACCAACCACCAAGCCTTTAGGGATAAGCGTGGAAAAGCCTTTGTTTCAAAGGGTCTCTGCCATATATTGTTCCACCGTTTTGGATGCAACTTACTCAACAAGGTCAAGTAGAAACTGACTGAGGTGAAGGTGAAGTTAGTCTTGTCACGCTCATGGTAAAACACTGTAATCTACGGGGGGAAGAAAATCTGCAGTGTCTGCTTTCAGCATTTCTCATTTCAACTCGAAACGTGTCCTTATTGTTTGACAACTGGCACCATTACACCTGATCATCAATTTCATTTCAAACTTACTAGCACATGCAAAGACATCGTTTAATCTCCCTCTTCATGTGCTCTCTTTCTCTCTTCTTCCTGCACACAGGATAATGCATATCCTTCCCCACCTGGAACAAGAAGCCACCATGAGCAACGTCACAGTCACCGACAACACTGAGCCCATCGGCCGCACCATGAGTCCGGCGACCCCCACTCCCTATACCTACCCTGTTAGTTTTCAGGTCTCTCTGACTGGTTTCCTCATGCTGGAAATCCTCTTGGGCCTGAGCTCAAACCTCACTGTACTCGCCCTCTACTGTATGAAGTCCAACCTCATTAGTTCTGTCAGTAACATTGTCACCATGAACCTCCATGTGCTGGACGTGCTGGTTTGTGTGTGCTGCATCCCTCTCACCATCGTGGTGGTGCTGCTCTCCCTGGAGGGAGACACAGCCCTCGTCTGCTGCTTCCATGAAGCCTGCGTCTCCTTTGCTAGTGTTGCCACTGCTGCTAATGTGCTTGCCATCACCCTGGATCGCTACGACATCTCAGTCAAACCGGCTAACAGGGTGCTGACCATGGGCCGTGCCCTGGCTCTGCTTGCTGCCATTTGGGTGCTTTCCTTTCTTAGTTTTCTTGTTCCTTTTATTGAGGTGGGTTTCTTCGCCCAGGGCCACACTGAGCTGAATCAAACTACGGTAGAGAACGTGGTCCACACTAACGAGTACTACACAGAACTCGGCCTGTATTACCATTTACTTGCGCAGATACCTATTTTCTTCTTTACTGCTGTTGTTATGCTCATCACCTACTCGAAGATCCTGCAAGCCCTCAATATACGCATTGGCACACGTTTCCACGCCTCACAAAAGAAGAAGGCTCGAAGGAAAAAGCGTCCATCCATGACGGCGATGACAACGCAGCAAGAAGCCACAGATGGATCTCAGAGCAGTGGCAGCCGCAATCCTACGCTGGGCATGCGTACCTCTGTCTCTGTAATCATCGCCTTGCGCAGAGCTGTTAAACGCCACAGAGAAAGGCGAGAGCGGCAAAAAAGAGTTTTCAGGATGTCCCTCTTGATTGTGTCTACTTTCCTTCTGTGCTGGACACCCATCACAGTACTCAACACAATCATCCTGAGCATGGGCCCCAGTGACCTGATGGTCAAGTTGAGACTCGGCTTCCTTGTCATGGCTTATGGGACCACTATTTTTCACCCTCTTCTCTACGCCTTCACCAGGCAGAAGTTCCAGAAAGTCTTGAAAAGCAAGATGAAGAAGAGAGTGGTATCAATTATCGAGGCTGATCCAACACCTAATAATGCCATCATCCACAACTCCTGGATCGACCCAAAGAGGAACAAAAAGGTGACATTTGAGGACAAAGATGCCAGACAGAAATGTCTGTCTTCTGAGGATGTGGATTAAAGGAGCGCGCCACACAGTTGATACAAGCAGCTAACACTGACATCAGGTTATGATAAAAGGGAAAATATTTATCCAAAGCAGTAATGTAAATATTGTGTGTCATAGAATGTACAAAACAAGAGGTGGATAATTTATTACTATTTATTGAGAACAGACATAGCTTTGATAGATACACCACATACTGTACTGTAGATATTGCATGGCTTTTGTAATAGTAGCTGCAAACAGTCAGTGTTTCCCATTAATGACCAAGGTAATTAATCTGGGGAATTAATCTAATCTAATTGTCCCACAACAGTTTCTAAATGAACTGAAAGAATTTTACACTACTCATATCACATAAAAGATTTCTTATTGTAGTGTTTTGTGCTGTTGCTTCATTGTCAAGCTGTGTGCCCTAAGCCCACCTTCTCTCTCTCTCGCTCTCTCTCCCCCAAACACACTCATGACTGACCCGTCTCAGGTCACTGAGCGGAGTCCCACCATATCAGTGGGGGTGTGGACCCACAAAGATCAATTAAGTTTTCATCATTCCTAGCAAGCTGGCAGAACGCTGCATAATAATAATAGTTTCTGCTACAGATTTGTGTATTTCAGCGTTGGGAATGCAGTTCTCAGCCAGCAGTCAGACTCTGGTATAACAGTGGCTTCCCCACCCCAGCAGCTACCACCACAGAAATGTATTCTGTTGGAAACACTGCATACACTACATTGTGTACATACGTAATACATGTGAAGCATAGGGTAAACAAGGTATACACATAGAGAAAGAGTGCACAAGTGGGTATTGTTATGTATATGTATATTTATAATAAATTTTGTGTTCACTCATCAAAGGCAGCCAAAGGCTTACTATTCTCCCCAAAGTAAAGTGTTTGTGATTGTGTAACAGCTGTGAGATTACTATCATTCATCACCGCCATGCCACTTGTTCAGACATCAGACCCTGTGGCCCTCAATGACCACTGACCTTATTGCCTGGGAGCCCTCAGAGGACAGGCCCTTACACTGAAATGAGACTGTGGGTATGGGTATTAAGCAAAGACTGACAGGTCCAACGGCAAAGGGATGGAAATGAAAGGGAAGATATGAAAACGCATACTGTATGTTATCTTCCTATAGATGAAGCACAACTGAACATTGTGGTTTACATCGTCTTATCTGACATAAAACACATCTTAATTAAATTTAAGTCAAATTTTAACAGCCCCATTTATGAGCCAAGTGGAGAATCTACAGTTGCCTTATTTTGGTATAATATACTGAACATGACTTGGTGGTACAGGGTCTGAGACAGTGAGCGCACATGTCAAACACAATGGAAAACAACAAATATTGTCTTAGAGACATTTTTTGATCAAGCTTGGAAATTTATTTACACCTAAATGTTGACACTGGGAGTCCCGATTGTTTGTTTTTACTAATATTACCCTAAGAACAATGCTCTTCAAATAAGCAAATCCATAACTGCAATAAAGGCCTACTGCAAAAATCCTCAAGCTTAATAAAAGACTCTGTTTACAATACACAATAACAGATAATGAAGTTCTTCTTCGTCTCTGCCTGTGTATGTCTCCTAATAGAGTGTGTCTTCCTTTGGTTGTCGAGGAATAAGACAGTGAAATTGTATTTCTCAAGTGACCGCTGCTGCTCAATTATTAATGCAGGCAGCCACTTATTTTAGACTCAACATGTCGATGAGTTTGCCCTGAATAAGTAGCGATGATTCATTCTCACAGCTGCAGAAGATTTTCAAAAGTAAGTCTCTACAATAACAACAACAGAACTATGAGCTTATTTCATTCAGCCTGCACTTTAAGATGGAATTTAGAAACAGAATTACAATAACCATTAGCATATAAAGCCAGGCTCAGCCAGCCCAGCAGCTCCCATCAAAACAAACCTTGTGTCAAGGATTGCGTTCTCTCCAAGATCTGTATATGTACAGTGTAATAACATGCATGGATAAAAAGGTACAGATATGCACAAATGCAGATATACACTGTAATCCACAGCATATCACAGTAATGAGCTTATTATGTTGTGTTGTTGTCTCAGGTGCAGTAGAAAACTGAAGAGCCCTTTAGGTCCTGAGAGCGCAGGGCTGTTGGCTACAGGACGATTACACAACCTAGATTCAACGCCTCTCTGGCTGTCAGTGTGTGGTTTGTAGCACAACAGTGAGTGCTGATATGAGAATATTGATGCAGGCAAGGTTCTTTATGACCCTGCTATAAACAGGCAGTGTGGATGTCACAGTGCCTTGAGGGCATGTCTGTGATTGAGAGTGGAGATGGGATCACAGCCAGCAACAGATTAGCCGGCAGTGGATGGAAAATGACTTATGAAATGAGACACTGAGCCAGAGGATGCATTTAAAACACTAATGTGTGCAAGCCCAATTTTTAGAAAAGAAAGAAAATATATATACTGTATATATATAACACACACACATATGCATACATGTTGCAAACATAAAGATACACATCTACCTACTATGGTCTATTCCTGTTGAATACATCATGTCAGCTACTATTCCAAACTTCATCAGCTCCAGCTACTGAAAAAAAATCATTTGTATTGATTACCTTCTAAAATTACCTCTCAAAGTTCAATACTATTTACACCAACTAGATGCAGAGGGTACGATTTGTTTTGCATCCCTAGGGGCAGCCTTACTGACCAGACCAAACACAACCAACAGGACCTGATGTTGTGCGGAAATTGTTGTTATGTGATGGATACATTCCTGATCTTTTTTTTTGTAGTATTTTGAGCAATGCTCTGTAAAAACAAAAAACCCCACAATCTCTTAATGTGAATGGTAAAAACAGTCCTAGTTCCCCTGAAAGAAAAGCATTGTTCTGATTCATGGGCGTTTTTTTGGTCACTTTCGTCTACAGCCTCAATAGCTCCACCTTTTAATCGATGCTACATCTGTTTTGATTCTGGCTCTGGCACAGTCACATTCCGGTAACGGTACCGAGTGGCTCAATATGTTCTCTAATTTTGCAAAACCCCATTAAAGAGGGCAAAAACAGAGCTCAGAAAAATATGAAATACAAGCAGCAACACAGATGCTTGCAGCCAGGCTGCAACTCAATGAGCCCAAATATTACATCTGGATAAAATCTGAAACGTTTTTAGAAGACAGATCAGTTTGTAACCTGAGACTCCAATTTTGACTCAATATTATTATTCTAATGAAAGGTGACGTAATATAATTAAGAAGCAGCTGAGCGTAGACATATCCTTGCTTTTCAAGTGTATATGATAATATAGTGCTTTCATTTTCTAAAATAATCAATAAGAGTCAATAAAGCTTTAAATTAATATGTCATATGTAACATGCTCGGTTTAGCATATGACAAAAGCAGTACAACATACATGTTCAACATCATATCTGTTTTTTGTGTGTAAAAATTCCACCCAAACAGTTCATCGACAATTCCTTATCATTAGTAATACAAAGGTCATACAAAGCCCGCATTACTTCATTACAGAATATGACTGAGGAAAGGGAAATCCATCCTTTTATTCATGGTAGCTAAAATACTGACTGTGAAGTTGTTAACCTTGTTGTTGACCTTATGTAACAATATTCATTCATTTTTCAAATACCTGTCAAGGTTACACAGCCCAAGGCCAATATGCTTACCATGCTGGTCAGAGGAACACGCCACTATTTTATGATTTTTGCCCCTTTTTCCAACTCCTCTGCAGTTAAGCATGCAATTAAAATCATTCATAATGAATGGATTCTAACCTGCACTACTCCCAGAAGTGGCCAAACAATCTAATCTCTTCCCTATTTACAAGTTGAGATGTGTGTAGTTACAAGATACATAAAGACCAACGGATACAAGATGCGATATTCTGGGCAGACCCTAACCTGGAACAACACAGACTTATAATCAAGCTTTAAGTGCAGCTTCTCTGCCTCAGCCTGGATGTGTGCAGCCACAGTAGATGATTTATTGCTTTTCCTACTTGATTTCAGAGACGTTTGTTTCAATGTTGCATATCCCGTCACTGGGTGTCACTTTGCTCTCACCACATTCCCCATTGTTCCTATTTTCCACAGATTTGGGGAGAATCCCATTGTCCAACTGGTACTAAATTCGTTCACACTCAACCACTTTGCTTTGAACCAAAAGCACAATGCACCTCGGTTTCATATTCTCTGTCCTGCATCAACTTCTGAATTACTGCCGTTAGATTAGATGCTTTATTAAGTTTAGACTTTCTTATTATGTGCAGCGTTTCCAGTTTATCCATCAATGCCTTTTGTGTTATTTTAATGAGATGTTTACTAAATGCTCGCATTCCCAATTTCGCTGCTGGCAGCGCCCTGTCTAAGTTGTCTGACTCCTTTGCATCTGAAGCCATTACAAATCACACACAGAGTCAGAAACACCCAAAGCCTCATATTAGTTTAAACCAAATACATTTTACAGCAAAACCATCCCCACATTTCATTTCCAGATTGGACCAATTCATTGGATTTTCAGTCATAATGTGTACACACATTATTTAAGTTGTGTTGGTAGCACTACTCATACCTCCATTTCCTTCATACGTTGGCAGGTGATTCGTCCAGGTGGTTTGTAGTTTGTAGCTTGTGTTTGTAACTTGCTCAGTTCGTGGTCCCTGTGGCCTGTCCATGGTCCTGACGCTCAGCTAGCAGGCGTTGTCCTGATTGACCGGCCATGTCCAAACAATCAACCTGAAACAAGAAACGTCTTTCAATAAAATCTAATACATTTAATTAATCCACTGAGAGGCTAACGGGGAGAACGTAGCTAGGACGCGTGTTAAGGACAAACAATAAACCAATGTCCAGTACAATAGTTATTTCTTGTGTGCGATAGCTCATTTATTGACTCAATGAATCACACGCTGCCACACCAACACGGTACAAAACTGTTTTGCTTCCCTGTGACTTTCTGAAATGTCCTTCAGTGCTCATTCTCCACCCATTATCCAAAACACCAACATTACATGTGAACACTAATCATAATTCAGAAAACACATAAACAAAAACAAAAAAATCATTCTGGCTCCAACACTATCTCTCTCTCCAACTCTACACAAGTGTAGCAACATCAGTATCATTAAGCACTGAGCTGTCTGGCTGCTTCACGATGCAATGCCACCAGTGATGATCAAAGTGTTGTAGCGTCCTCAGAGAAGAAGTTACAGGATAACAGAGTCAGTCTGTTAGCCAGTCTGTCAATCAATTGCTTGTTTAACTGCCAAGCATTGGAAAAGGGGCAAAAATTATAAAATGGTGGTATGTTCCTTTAACATACTGGACATGTTAGCAGCCCACAGTTACACCTCTAACCTGTCAATACAGTGCAGTAGCATAGTGATGCCTCACTGCATGCCTTATAAGAATCACTTGACCCTGGGGTGTCCTCTTTCTTCTCCCTGATACGCCACATCAAGGCTGCTACCTGCTGCTGTTCCTATCACATTCATTACTGTATGTCTTTCCCTCTCTTGCTCAATGGCCGCCCCGATTCAGATGCCATCTCTTCAGATCCCCCCTCTATCCGGCTGCAGACACAGAATAAGAGCCTGGGAAATCACATTACTCTGTCCGTATGGAGCCTCTATTGCATTAGGCCAGCGAACACTCAGCTGTAATTCTGCTACTGTAGAGAAGAAGAAAGTTAATTGAGCACATCAGCCAGTGCAGCTTGACAATTGTTGCTTGTGGTCATTTTCTAAAACCGATCCACATTTACAGAGATGGAAGAACATTATATAGAGACATATTGAAGACATACGACTCTGATAAAAAAAAAAACTATAATCTTTACACTTAGTAAATCTATGGCAGAGACAAAAACCAGGAATCAATGGCAGACACAGTAATGGAGCATGACCTCGACTTACTGTGACCTTATCTGCACCCCTGCGTGGTATTGAGAAAAATAAGACACCAGTCTGCCTTTAAATCAATGCTGTGCAGATTAGAGTCTTTTTTTTCTGCTGTTATCAACAAAGAGCAGACAGTTCACAACACATTAAGGGACCTCCTTTGTTTACACCCAACAAATACAGAGCAATTATTATAACAAATTAATCCTGAAGGGTAACTATGGATAAGCTATGTACATTTTTGCTTACTAAGACAATTAATTATAATGTATTGGATATTTCAGATACACATCATATGTAAATGTGTGTCTCGTATATAAATGGCAAATGTCACATCTCCACTTATCCTTGGACAATATTTTTATTACTAATGATTATTTAAATATCTCGAGTTACAACTAGTTACTTGCGGAGTTGTGCTGCTGGTGAGCTTTTGTGATTTATGGTAGCCATGTTTTTGGACCAGTCATGCTGCCAAGGTCAGTCAGTTGTTTGTTTATTGTGGACAGGCCACCTGATTAGCTGCTCTTTCATTCAACCCCCATTTCTTTGCATATAATAAAGAAGGTGGTGATTAGCAGCCTGTTAGCATTCTGCTGCACATCATGTCTAATAATAATCTACAACAGCTGTGGCCCTTTTGGCCACGTTGGTCTATTTGAATTATTGAATGTTATAAAACTTCACCATCGACTTCAAATGAACTTAATCCACTTACTTTGCCTAAAAAAGCCATTTCAAACACTTCGCAGTGTCTGGCTGACTGGCACGTGACCGATGCGCTCGCTCCTATACAGTACTACACAGCAGGAGCACCGGCGGTGTGAATGAGGGCGGGGCCAGCAGAGGGGAGGATGGTGCGCTCTGATTGGTTGAGCATCTTGGTTCTTGAGACTGGTCCAGTGTGCAAGAAGAATTTGCTGAAATGTCCCGTTGCATTGCGTAGTGAATGCTGAATCATCATTTGGGAAATGTGTGTGAGACAAAGGAGCTGATTGTCATTCTTTCTGTCTCATGACACCAAAACAATGAAGGACAAAAAGAAGTCAAAAAGTTTGATGTTTACATGGCTGCATGCCCAGTCACAGTGTGTGTGTGTGTGTGTGTGTGTGTGTGTGTATACACCTTTCAGTCACTGTGTGTTTAAGAGTGTGTGCGTGTGTGTCCGTGCATATCCAATGCCCGTGCAGTATGTGCACACAACCATATGTCCAGTTGTTTTATCAGGCAGTGACAGAGTGTCAGCCACTGTGTGAAAGGGGAGAGTGCTGCCTTCCAGCTCTCTGCACAGTGATGCCCATACACTGCCACTGATTATACCGCCACTGAAAGAAATGAATGGGAACACCACACCCGAGCTCAATAACACAACCTGAGTGGGAAACTACGTGGTGAGCATCTGCATTCACTGAAAAAAACAGGCATTTTAAATTGAATCCATTCTCCTCCCTGTGCCCCTGTGTCATAATAGAACTGCAGAGCAGCAGAAACTATTTTAAATGTTTAACACTGCTGAAGTAAGTGTCCCATTCATTCACTCCATAGACAATGCTTAGATGGAATTAGAGATCATTACAGTGGAATCATCAGCACAAGGCGTGAACATTGGCTCTTCAACATAAAGACATAGCTACTTGCCCATGTGCAGGGATTACATTTGGTTTTGTAAAGGTAGTGGAGGTGGTGACACTGGTTATATAATCACACCCATCTAATGTTCTAAATCTACCCCGTGTTGCTGCTGATTGCTGTGTGTGTGTGTGTGCGTGTGTGTTACATATAAATCTTTGTCCACCCATACACATTTTGCCAACTCAGAATAAACCTACATACATGGATGGAGCTCTCAGGTTACAACACGCCACCAAATCACACTATCACAGTAGCCTGACCATCTGCTTATTGCAGGCATTTTGCTATGATGACTGCTCAGTCTCCTGAGTTGCGACCCCGAGATGATCAGGATAGGAGGGCAATCAAAGCACATTCAGTTCTGCTACAGTCATTTGCCCACACTCAAAAAGCTATCACAGGGTGCAGCTGTAAACATTTTGCTCCTCGGCTCTCTTGAGACTTGGAGTCAAAGAGGATAGCAGCTATCAATCGCTTTCATAGAGGAAGCGCATGTGAATAGCTTTCCACGATGAATACGGCGCAAAAGGCAAAATACACAGAATAGTCCAGGGAGCTGAATTAGGAAAAAAAAAACAGAAAGGAAACAGAAAAGTGTAGAGCAAGCGTTGCTGAAATTGTGTGGAAGAAATTGTGTGTGCTCCTTTTTAAAAGACACAAAGTGACATTACGTTGGGGTTATCTGTGAAATGAAAGAGCTTTTGCAATGAGCCTACCCTTGTTGATGAGATTTTGAATGACAGCTGAAAACAGCCATTTGTTGACACTGCTGCTTGTCTATATACGAACTCAGACAAGACGGGAATATGGGTTGAATTCACTGCAACATTTACAGATCATACCGAACCATGTACTTACTGGCCTTTACAAAAGATACTGTATACTGCATCATTAGATAACATTGCCACCTTGTGGCCATAGGAGTGACGTGTTTTCTGCAGGAAATGCCAAGAAAGAGAATAGTCAGCATATCCAAGGAGAAGTGTTTGGTCTGATGGTTTATTTATAAGATGTTATGCCTCAATCCCACTTTCCTGTAAAAACTCCTCCTCTAAGGACTTGTCTTTGTACAAGACCATGAAGTGTCAGAACGCAACAACACACACTCACACAAAGTTACATTAAGGACAAAAACTTTGCTGAATGTAATAACATAAATTTGCTGTTATTCAGTAGACTGAAAATAAAGCAGTCGGTTCATTTAAATGATGGGATCTACAGCAAATCCAACCAGGCTGACTAAAGAGGTCAAATGACCAGAGTTTTATTTAGGGCTGTCGGTCATCTGATGGTCCCCAGCAGCTGTCGTGAATGTGTGTCAGCGTATGTGCATGTCCCAACGTTCCCATTCGTCTGATCTTTGCCTGGTAAGCAAACACTTTCATGGTTACACTTGGATTACAAAGATTTAGGGTTAAACATTTGAAAACAGCAAATGCTATGAATGGTAGCGGTAGCGGTATTTTTACTGTTGTATGAAACAGACCTTCAGAAATATTTATGTGTATTTCAAGTTGTAGTAGTCACAGAGTTAATGAGGATATAGTACATTAGTATATTTTAGTATATAACGTATTAAGTTAAAAGGCGTATTGTAAATTAGAAAATTGTAGATTTTTGCATTGATTTTCTCTGCTCATTGTGCTCATTGTGTAGGAGTTGCAGATAAGTGTATTTTACTTAAAAATAGTTACTTAAAAATAAGTAATGGTATGAATGATAATAATGACAAAGTATGTATCTTGAAGTGTACAGCTTTGTCTTTCACTTCAGATTAGTCACTGTTCGTTATAGGATACAAATACCTAATAAACCTTGTCACTCTTCTCATGTAATCAGTCACAATGACTCTCCAGTGGACGGCTGTGGCTTTCTTCCTCTATGGAGAGATCATAGTCATTCTCATCCTGTGCATACCCTTCATATCAGCACAGAGGTAACACATTTTAATCCTCAAACCAAAAGCACAGGCTAACGGCTGACAAGCAACATGTGGTCAGCATTCTTTTCTGAATCAAACACTGTCCTTTGTGCCAGTTTGTTAAGAAAACTGAAAGATGCATTGCACATGAATCTCCAGCAGAGTGCATCCCATTATTTATGTGCAGATAGTGTTTGACAGCTACACAAGCAGTGTCCTTTTGACCTACTTTGCAGATGGCACCTGGTTTTCAGCTGGAGAATATGGAAGTGGTTATCACCATATTGGAACAAGTGCTTCTTTACTATGATCATGGTTCTCATTGTTCTATTACTTGGTAAGCAGTCTCCGGTGAGTCAGAGACAATCTGCTGTGAGCGTCAGACTCTGACTAACACAAAAAAGACCTATGTGATGCAGCCCGCGCTGCAATAATCATGTTTCTGTCCTACTCACCATCAGATGCAATCCGTGAGGTGCATAAGTACTCAGGTCCGGAGCCCATGCAAGATGCCAAAGTGAACCCAAATGTGTATGACCACGTCCACATGAAGCTGTTCAGAGCCCAGAGGAACCTCTACATATCTGGCTTCTCTCTCTTCCTCTGGCTGTTAGTCTTATTTTTTTCTACGTTCATTCAGAAAGACACAAAAAATGGGGACATTACTGAAGACCAAAATGTTACAAGAACATTCCTCATAACTGTCCACTTGCTTACATGGTCCTGAGTTCTTATGTCCTGTTTTCATCTCTTTCACATCTTAACCTTTGCTGTCCTGCAAACTCATCCCAGTATCATGCGTCGAGTCGGCACGTTGTTAAACCAGATTGCTGTCACGTTGGAGGACAGTGCAGGGCTTCAGGCACAGATGGACAGTGCAGTCAAAGCAGCCAGGCAGCACCAGGAAGACAGCCTGATGTTAAAACAAGTAAGAGATGGAGTTAATCAACGCTTGAGGACAAAAGTATGTTTTTTTTTGCCATCTTATTTTCTTTTCTCCTCAACACGCACTATTTACTGTATCATTATCTATAATATACCAAACATTTAAATATGAATGATCCAATTTAAGCTACTTGATATGCCACCTACTTCCGTACTATTGGAGGTACTAAGTACTAAAGTACTCCCAATAGTATAGTATAACTTTTATTATTTATGGATTCTGTTTTCCACTCCTAAAGCACATACAGAATTGTAAACAAGGATAATCCTTTGTACTTAGACTCTCCTGAATGATGAAAAATCCATGTCAGCAAAAAATCAACAACTGATGTTGGAGGTTGAGAAGCTGGCCGATCAACTGAAGGCTGCAAAGGAGGGTGAGTCATCACCACTGCCCTTAGTATGGATGCGCTGCAGAAATACATATGAAAAGCAAAGAAGAAATCATAGAACGCATAGGACCAAGGTCATTGTTTACATAGCAATTGATGGACATAAGGCTGTTTGTACCTGTAGCAATGCATAAGTCTCAAGCTGAGGTGGAAGCCATGAAGAGGCAGGCAAAGGGTCTGGCACATGAGTACGACAGACTATTGAGTGAGCACAATCGGCTCCAGGTAAAATACTGCACTACAAACTAACATGCTGTATATTGCGTCCACACTGGTGTTTTTTGGGGTTTTTTTGATATTCTTCACTTCATTCACAGAATCTCCAGAATGGTGAAGACAAAAAAGAAGCATAACCAAAGGGACAGCTGTTTTCAGGTGTCGTTTTTATACGGGTGACTTAGAACACCAGAGGCTGTATTTGTATTATCTGCTACTACTTTTAATTTCCCTTATGCCTAAACCAAGGTGCATGCTTGAAAGGATAGGATTAACCAAACGACTAATCTTCTTAAACTCTGTATTTTTAATTAACATTGTGCATTTTTTGTGTAATGCTCTAGATTTTGAGTTTACATATAAATGTCCTTAGATGTTCTTATTGCCAAAACTAATTTATTAATTGTTAATCACTACCCACAGTATCTTAAACTACCATAAGAGTTCTCCGAAATGGAGTCAGGTTATGGCCAGTCATGCTAAAGTTTTGTTACCGCAAAGGAATGTCAGTGACATGTTTATATTAATCATAAACCTTAATTATAAAACAATGTAGAATTATTTTATTTCTTTTAAAGTTCAGCGAAAAAAGTCTGATATGATGTTATTAATTTTTTTACAGATATAATTTTTTTCCTGAAATGTTGACTTACTCTCCTTTTGTCACTGACATATGTAATGTAAAAATTGGTTTTGATTCTGTTCAATTCTGTTGTTTATAGTTGTGTTTGCATTTAGTACGAAAAATTAAAAATTGGAAACAAAACTTCCAATTGTGCTTTCCTCACTGTCACTGGCTATAAATGAAGTCACTGAAAAGACTGATACCACAATAACCTAAGGTAACATTTTGAAACTGAAACTGAAAATCCACTATGACAAGGCGCATCATTTTACATATGGCTACATATTGGATATTTTACACATACAGACCCGTTTGAATGTATCGCTGCTGAAATCAAAGCACAACAACGAATGTGTAGATTAATCATCTTCTGCAGACGCCTATTAAATTTTGCAAAAAGTTTTTATCAATTTCAATCATAAAAACAAAGATCAACATAAAAAAAATCAAAGCACAATTACAACAAAGGTCTTCAAGTACTTGGAAAACAAATGTAAAATAAGTTATGTTAATAAAATGTCTCCTTATCAGATATCAAACATGTACACAAAACCTGGTCAAACATATACTCTGTACATTGTTGAGTGTTCGTGGTGCTCGGTGGTGGTTGAGGTTCATAAATGGGTTTCTGTGTCAGGACAGTCCAATGCCAGAATAAACTGCTCACAACTGTTCCCCTTCTTTCTTAATGACTCCATCTCTGAATCCATTGTGGTCAGAGACTTCTCCTCCTCCTCCCTCTTTACATGTCTTCTTAATAGAGTAAAACCGAAAATACAAAAGAAGAAGGAGACTGTCCTCAAGCCCAGTGCCAAGCCCAGGTACACTATCCTGCCAAAAAACATGAAAACTGTTATGGTTGTTTTTTTAATTTTAATTTCATAAGTCCAATTAAGGCCAGACTGCTTAAAAAATATTTTTTCTGACGCTGAAGTTAAAATTATGTAATTATACACAAAAATAACAACAGGTAAAGTCTGGAATTCAACAGACATCCTGATGGATTCTGCATTTATTTACCTGTATGCTGAGGTGTTATATATTCTACACGCTCCTTTTCCTCCACATGGCTTGTATCCCCATTTGAGGCAGGTTGTATCTATAACAGCTCCAAAGTATATAGGGGCAGGTATTCCAGCTGTTGTGCAATTTACAGTAAGTTGTTTTAGTACTACAACAAATTATGATGTTTCTAAATATACAAAACAATTATGCTTCATATCAACATAGCATAATCACAATCAACATACAGACTATTGTCAGACTAATTTAACAGTAATGTACAAAATGGAAATATTGCTCACCTAGTGTGCGAGTAGCAAGTGTGTGGATTCCAAGTGCAAGTGATTTCAGCTCAGGTTTAATGCACCTATGGATATAAAAACAAACTTTAGACACAAACAAGGAGTTCATCAATTCAAATTTCTGTAACTATTCCCATAAGTTACAGTGCACAATGATCATCACATTATGTAATGTGACAAAAAATAACAGCAAGGAAGGATCCATCAATGACAAGATACACTGCTTCAAAACATAGTGTGCGCATTAAAAAGTCTACTGATTCCCTTTTGATAAGAGCACCCAAAGAGACTGTCAACAGACCTAATAAGCAGCACAAAGCCAGGTGTTCCCCCAAGAGAAATAATGAATGAACTGAGGACAGAGAGAGCCAGGAAGAATGGAAAGATTTTGTCACAGCTGTCCCTGCGTGCACACCGGCCCAGAGTCACCGTCAGATTGCCTGGTTGGGCCAGAGTCACACACCTGCAATTACTGAAAACCTAAGAGACAAGAAAACACCATAGAGTATGTTTGGTGACAGGATTAGACATCGCTATATATATATTTCTTATTTGTTATATTGTAAAATATGGACGAAATAGCAGTTATGAGTCTGACCATATTTCTCCCTGAGCCAAAAGAGGAGGTGCATCCCGCCAAGCATGGGGACACGTAGGTGATTCCGTTCTCTCCACACACTGGATCCCACTCTCTTCCTGAGCACAGACAATCCGCATTACAGTCAGAGACGAGAGACTGATTCGACAAGCCCTCCCCCCTGCATGTGACAACATGAAGAAAGTGCATGTATTAGTGACAGCTCTTATGAAAAATTGATCAAATAAGCCAACACAGAAAGGCTGCAACAAATGATTGTACAATTAACATGCACTGTAGCAGGAATCACTAACCCGGCATATGAAACAGTGATGCCAGCCACCTTCGAGTTGTCACAGCCCATGGCTAAGAAAAAGAGTGACAGGAAGTAGCCCAGCAGGGAGGTCCCAAAGGCAAATTTAGCCGCTCCCATGATACTTAACTTGAACTTCTTCATGACTACCCCTCCAGAGAACATCCCAAGGGCCACAGCTGGGATGTTGATCATGCCTAGCCAAAAAGGCACAATTCAATGCGTTGCAAAATGGATAAGTGATCAGGAAACAATCTCTACAAGCAGCGTCAGGCACCAACATTTCTCCCTGATATGGATCAAAGTCAGAAAGCTCATCCATATCAAAGTGGTCTCATTCATACTTCATGCGACGTGAACTGAAGTGATGTCATGAAAGATGAACATGATTTTTGCTGGAAGAGGATGTGGAATGTTTCTTGTCAACCAACGCTCCATTCAGTTCAGTTATTCGATTATATGGACAAAAAGAGTTCCACTGTGTTGTGTGGAAAATATATACAGTATATATGTGTGTTTTTTCATTTTATGCAGGTTCATGACAAAAACAGTAAATCTAGGTTGGTTGACATTTTGAACCTGTAGTGTTCTTACTGGGACATAAATTAATCAAAAGCTCACTAAACACTTGATTAAACCCATTGATTACCATCAAGCTCACATCACTTAGCATCCATAAATATTTTTCTTTCATCAAAATGATCTGAGTTTTGAAAAAAAGTTAGAATTCATATGGCAAAATAAAATTACCACATGAAAATCATGAATCAAGGTAAACAATGTGAATTATAAAATTATAAATCAGCTTACCCATAAGAAAATTGGCCTCCGACGCTGACTGACCATAGTGTTGCTCAATGTATTTGGGTTTGTAGGTAACCATTCCAATGAGAGAGTTGAACTGAATGATTGTCACACACAAGTAGATGATGTATACAGGATTTCCAAGGAGACTCTTCAATGTTGGCACAAACTCTACGTGACAGGAACCAAGAGAGAAATGCAAGAAAGGTCATCGGTTGTTGAGGGGTTTAGAAATATGCAGTCCTGTAATGTTTAGAGTGCACTTGTCAGCATGTTGCATTGAAACCTAGGCCCACACATGTGTTTAAAATGTCAGAACCTACAAACACAATGGAACTGGCTGAAATCTATGTTGTTATTAGGTCAGATGACAATTTATATTTCTAAGATAAAATAAAGTGCTTAAAAAGCAGCTTGCAGTTGTAGTAGAAAATATAGTGAATATGTTAAGACATCTGTCATTTAAGAGAGTCGGATGAAAATGTTGATAACGATAAAAGGCAAAACTTTTCCACTCTTAAAAAGTCAACTTTATCGATCCCACAGACATAACTCAACAAAAAGCTGTTGCACACATTGACATTTTGTCATACCCTTGGCCATCTGATGTAAATTCACTGGTTCCTCGGGTCTCAACTTGTGCTCCATGGCTGGAGAATCCTTGATGAACCTTGTTTGCTCCGGTGTGCAGCTGGTATCATGCTTATCCACAGGCACTGGCAGTGATTTTGGCAGGAACCAGAAAGGAACAGCAGACGTGAGAGTGATGGTGCCAGCGATGAGGTAGCCCAGCCACCATGCCCCCACCCAGCGGGCGTCAGCAGGGGTTATAGTCACAGTCTCTGCGAAGAGATGAGAATCTTTGATGAACCTTTTGTGTTTTTAGCAGATCAATTACAGTGAGTGCATTTCATTATTTCATGCTTTGTATTGCTGCATCACTGCTGCTGCTGCTGCTGCTGCTGCTGCTGCTGCTGCTGCTGGGAGAGGCAATCTGCTGGTCTGATTCTAAAAATATATGTAAATTTGTAGCGTTCATTTAAACACCCTCTAATTGTTTAATAACAAGGCTGACACATGCTTCAGTGAGTCATAGTTTATCCAAAGCCAGCTGCGTTAGCGTACTTACCCATGTCCACAAAACCAATGTCAACGTAGATGTTGGCACAAAGCGACCCCAGTAAGTACCCAAACACAGGACCAATGATTGATATTGTTTGGACACAACCTGTAAAACCAAAAAATCATATTTGTCCATTATCTCAGTCAAAACTGAATAATAACTACAGTGTTTGGGCTCAATTCTTAACATCTGATAAAAGGATGCTAGGCACAACAGACAATACCATGACAATACATTCTGTTAATAAGCTCCTCTAAAACAAAATAAAAAAAATTACTCATTTTTCAGATATAAAACATTTCAGACAGCAAGGAAAATCCACTTACTTAATTAATTATTATTTGTATATAAAAATTAATCCACTTTAATCTTGGTATCTACAGTCCAAACCCATTAACAGATACAGATAAAAAAATTAATTACCAATATAAAGAGCAGCATTTTCGGACTGTGCATAATCATCAATGTATGAGATTCCCAGAGGCTGGATTGGAGTCTCTCCAATCCCACGTAGGACATTTCCCAAAAACACATAGATCCACATAGAAAAACTGGACTCTCGCACACAACCTAGAGTTCAAAATTAAACCGAAATATTTAAGTGAGGATTTATAATTCATATACTGTACTCAGAAACATACAGTAATGATGTTACTACAAATCTTACCTCTAGATGGCAGGATAGAGGCTCTGTCGCCCACACTGATGGACTCAGGTGAGTTGACTGGGCATGGATTGAGGTTACTGGTTGAATTCAGAGAAGCTCTAACTGATGTTTCGATCTTATAGCTGTGTACAAAATACCAATGTGACTGTTTAATAAGGCAGGGAATAAAGCAACAGGTATTGTTAGATACTCCGTGAACACACATAAATCCTTCAAAGACAACTTTCTCACATTTGAACTGCAATGAATGCACACAATGAATGCACGCAGACACTGACACTGCCTACCGGCCAATTATGAAATGAGGCATGGCCATCAAGAAGGTCCCGAATGACATCAAGACACACCCAATCGCTATGATCTTAGGTCGGTGAAGTTTGGCACCAAAATAGCTCACAAAGGCAATCACCAACAAATTACCTACGGGGATCAGAAGACAAGATGGAGATGGGTGAAAGGATTCAAATATGGGACCAAATAACAAACAAACAATAAAGCCTATAAAAGGTGGAACAGAGATGTTTTTCATGCATCAAAAATGTCTCAATAAATTATATTGCGCACACACACGCACGCACACACAAAATATTTGTTTACTCTATGAGTCTGCCTGCTGTTGTGTACAATATCAGATGTAAGTGATGGATGTTTCTCAGCCCAAAAAGAGAGAACTTTATAAATTTTCACACATGCTATATTCTTCATTCAGTGTTCCCAGTCCCAGTTACATACATATATATTATATAAACATACATACATACATACATACCGTACATACATACATACATTAAAATCATTCTGTTCTTTGCCCACATATTTTCAAAAGACTTTTTCCCTCATTGAAAGTCAATTAGGGGTACAACCGGCTCAAAGGGGATGCACATATGTTACAGAGTCAAACCAGCTGACGTGCTGAGAATATATGGGTTACCTGCATTAGCATCTAAATGAATTAGAATGTGCATGAAAACAAAGAGTAAACAGAGATGCACAAATAAAAACAGAGAGACTAACCTACTTCAAAGCTCCCGTCTATGATGCCGATCAGATAACTAGAGATGTCAAACCGCCTCTCTAGTTGTGTAATTGTGCTCTTCATGTAGCTGCCAGATAAAGCCTTTGCAAAGGAGGCAAAGGACAAGGCTGCAAGAAACATCTACACAGGTACAGAGAGGAGACCAATGAGACTCCAAGTTGTTTTTTCCCCATTGTCATTAGGTTTCCATTATTTTTTAAAGAATTTTTATGACTAAGGGTCAACTACTCAGTACACTGCAACAGTAAAACGGAAACATGGAAATAGAAAATAAGTTTGAATTTTAACTGAAAAGAAAAGAAAAAAGAAAACAATGGTGTAATTTAGGCACTCTTGGGATTTAGAGAACATTTCTTTCAAATGACTGACTGGATGATGGACGAAGCAGATTTGCAGAGCAGATGCACCTTTATAAAATAAATGCATACAAGCTGTCAGTGTGTGTGTGTGTTGAGTTCCTCCTCTTTCTGCTCAGCCACCTGTGGACACTAACAGTCAGTAACAAAGGAAGGATTAGAGAAGCCAGTCCTACTCTGACACAGATGCTCCAATGCCTCCTGTGAGCTGACAGACCAAATGACACCCACCATGATTGCAAACAGGTAAGAGGTAACTGCAGCCTGCACTCACAAGGATGAAAATAGCCCAAGCTAAATCAACACATGCATACTCTTGTTATTCACAGTCTTTTCTGTGAGCAGAATTTATTCTAATGTGGAGTGGCATGACCTTTATGACAAAGATATCATTTTTACAACAAATATTTATTATTCTTCAAAAACATCTGCAACGCATCTCTGAGTAAAAATCAAACCAAGCGTCAGTCTCACTTCCTCTGCAGCTATCGTCTCCATTATCATTGTTTGGCTGAGAGATAAGATGAGATCTATGATAAAGGCCAAGAGAGAATTTTCTACAATCTCAGTCAATCAGACAAGACCAGTGGAGCTATGGCAACCATGTTCTGCAGCTCTCAGTGTGAGAGCAGGCTTTGCTATAATCTCAAGTGCATGGTTACATTTCCATTTTACACCACACAATATAGCTGGATATCATGTTCCTGCAAGAATGCTAAGGCATGATGGTTCTAATATGATGGCAATGGTACTGATTGATGTTGGTATTTCTTTCATTTAATATTTTGATCTTCTCTGAAAATATACCATTAATACCACTAATGCCATTAAGAAGTGACAAAGGAATTCAAAAATGCTATCTTTGCACCCTCTCACATAAGAGACAACATATGGAATAAATCAGGGGCTCTTAACCTTTTTGACCTTGGGGCCCAATTTTTCAAGTACAAAGTACTGTATTAATTTAGCAAATTGATCCCACCCTTAGTTTGCTTTGTATTCAATAACAATAAGTCAAACAGGCCAGGAGTGGCCACACTTTTTCAGCATGTGAGCTACTTTTACTTTTTTCGGCATGTGAGCTAATGACCAGGTCGAAATGATCTACCTGCAGTAAAAATGCTACATATATATTTATATATATACTGTATATATATATTTCCAGTATACAATATATGTTGATGTACATTGCAAAAGTGACACAGTACAGTCCAATACAATTCTGCTCACTACCTTGCTCTGGTGACTTGCACTGCACTGAGGCAGCCAGGGTAGCACCTTCTGGACAGTAGCAGCTGGTTGCCAGGTTCAAGCACAGGCAGACGTCCAAATGATCATCAGCCATGGTGGAATGGTGTTTGGATATATCAATTAAAAATAAGTGCAACCAAATAATGCAGTCATGGAGGTGGCCCATTTCCTAATGTTTGTATCATGTTTCCTCTGAGAGGAAGTTGCCAAACTCTCCACGAGGCCTGGATCTCAGGTCCATGTCTCCAGCCTCTAGTGTCCCATCATCCTTCACGGTGGACGAGTTCACGTGAAACAGACCTGCCATGTCTGACGCAAGGCAAAGTCTTTAAACCGTCTATCAAACGCTGACACGCGTCTCATTCTCCTACGTGGAGCACGCGCGCTGTCAAACCGCGCCAAATCCTTAACACTGCGTCTCACGCGCTGACGCTATGTTTGGACGTTTCCGAATGCGCGCAGGCGCACGGTGACACGTGGTAGACGACGGACCGGTCGCGTCGCAATTTACGGAATGTTGTTTGTAACTGGCACGCCATCTACCGGTCGATCGCCATCGACGTTTTAGGCTCACCTGCTATGCTATACTCTAGCTACACAGTAACAATTTGTTCCACGGCCCACAGGTTCAAAACTGATTGTTTGCGGCCCCCTGGGCCCCATGGCTAAGAATAACTGGTACACATAGTAATAATGCATTGTCTGATTGGGGCATATACAGAGCAGGCAGAGGGTTTGGCTCGCCCCTCCTAAGCGTTTCATTGTTCACCTCGCCTCTTAATCCAAAAAACAAAGAAAATGCTATAAGGCTTCATTCTGACCTGGTTTCCCGAAGCAGTGGTCCGAGGAATTTCTTACAGAGTTAATACCCAGCACAGAGGGCACAGTGTGTCGCTGTGCTCAGCCCCATGGTCATCAGCTAGACCTCGCTTCATTCACTGATTTATATCAACATACATAGAAGACACCTAAAGTGATCATATTCAGCTGGTTGCCTGCAGAAAAACTAATCAGCTGTCTAAATAACATGGCTGAAGAAACCTCCATTCAGCAGAGGGACCTAAAGTTATACATGCAGCTTGGACATATAAGGTGAATTCACCAGCTCAAGCACTGTGGGAATCAGTTTCTTATGCACATGTGATTCCAGTCCGGTTCATTTGTCCCCTCTTGGCCAGTCAGATGACTTTGACAACATTAGTCATCTGGGCCTTTTCCTCTTTCAGGCTGAAAACATGTTCTTATGACCAAACGCATATGCTGCCCCCGTTGGCCAGTCTGGATTTTTCCCCCTCACACACCCAGAATTGTCTTTACACAGACAATAAAAAACAAGCGTTCATGGTCACATTATACCACAAGTGATCTGTTGTTTTATGGCAGATGGAAAAAAAAAACTTTTAGGCGCATTACCGCCAAATCACATTACATTATATATTACAACGCATCACATTTTGCCCAGTGTGTCACATCATACAATCAGTGAGAGGATTCTAGGGCCCTGTTCTACCCCGGGTCCCCACAGGGACTGGTACCTTCAGATTGGGATGACAGGAGTTCTTCACTGCTGATGATATCTGGTTGTTGTCTCGAGGCCAGCTGCCCATAGCTGGGTTATCCTTTGTCGTCATGGCAGCCTCTTACTGTGTGTTTCCTGAGCTGCAGCTTCTCCTCCGATCACTGACTTCAGCTGATCTCACGCACAACAGCTGCAAGAAATTCAGACATATCAGTCAGCAGAGGTCTGTGAACTGTCTGTTACGAGATCATTGTACTGTACTTCTGTACACTCACATTCTGGAAACAAGGGGAATTGTTTCAAAACTGAGTGTTCATTTTCTCTGAACAAAAAATGCGTTTAACTCCATGGGTAATGAGTCAGAGCCATACGCTACTTTGCATAATGTAAACATGAAGAGCATTCTTAATGAGGGTTAAGCCAATGTCATGACACACAGAACATTTTCAGATATCATAAAGGATAAAAAACACAGTGCACTTAGGATCCCATTGTAAAATACAACCAAGACTGAAGTCACTCCGAGCTCAGTTAATACATGACCTACTTTATACTGGGTGAGAAAACTGATTACATCTAATCAGGTAGAATTGTGTATAAGAGACAGACCCAGCACAGAGGGCACAGTGTGTCGCTGTGCTCAGCACCATGGTCATCAGCTAGACCTCGCTTCATTCACTGATTTATATCAACATACATAGAAGACACCTAACGCTTTGCGCTTGGTCAAACCACTCTTCACCCTTTCATTCGTCTAACGCGCTGGAAAACAGCATGTATACATGTTTCCCAATGAATGAAACATCGATTAGCCCCCCCCGCCTCTCCCCCCCAGCATGTTCCTGCATTAATCTGTCAACGCGATCATTATGTCACTTCCCTTATAAACTGCATCCATGAATGTTTGCCCACAGCTTTTATTAATGGAATTATGTGTCAACAGTTCGGATTGTGCTGTTTTTAATCATCTGGATGTTAGTGAAATATGAAGATAAAGGTGCACTTTATGTTTATGTGTTAATTCAGCTGTTCAAGACAAGTAAATCAAACAAAAATCCATTACATCCATTAAATTTGGCCTTTAAAGATGAACAACCATTCAAAGGAAATGGATCCAACCCAGGTTCGAGGTCATAGATTTAACTGCAGCAGGGAAGTATGTCATATCTGGATCTGATGCAAGATCAAGCAGCTAATGCTCAAAATAAATGAACAAACACACAGGGGTACCACAGAAATTATAATCTTATAATTCAATGTATTCACATTACAACATCCACATGGTTCAGTTTGTGACAACCTCTAATGATCTTCAAATATATTCACTGTATGATACATAATACCAATATAGGCACTTCCAGTAAGTCTGGCAATATTGCAGCTACAGTATAGTGTCTAAATTACAAAATGGTAAAAATAAATAATGTATATCTAAAAGAGTTTTTGTAGTTTTAAAATTTCTTTACTGTACAGCATATATGTGTATTGTACAAAATGGAGCATTAACCTGCAGGGACATTAATTCTTTTACTTTCACAAATACTGTGTATTTGGACATATTCTTCCTTGTGTAGTATTGGTACATGTGGTAAGTGCAAGGTATTAGTGACAGGAAAGCAAGTCATTATTTAATCATGTGTCAACTATATAAAAATATTCTTATTTTTTGTTTACATAATTGTAAAACTTGTTTGGTTCCCATGAATACAATTATGCTACACATGTAAGTATCAAAATAAAAAAAAATCAATTTGAAAAAAAATACACTATGAAAACTGATATACTGTATCAGCTCAAAAGTAAGTTGTGATGTGATGACTAACTGGGGGCAAAATGCATGCTTTGTCCAGAAAATAAAACAAAACACATGACCACAAATGAACATCACCTTGAAAGATGAGAGATGCATTTTTGACTATTGATGACAATGAAAATCTCAGGTCTGCAGGATAAGCAGATTGTATATCAAAGAGGAAGCGCAAGGACAAATGTGCTGTAGGGCCTTCTGTGAACAACAGTTTCATTACAGCGTCAGCTGAAGAACTACTGGCTGCATCGCCATCTCTACCTTTGAGTAGAAGTAGCTCCCCTCCTCCTAACAGTACAACTGGTCAAATATAGGACAGTCACATTTAGAGAAGCCAGTGGAAGGAATCAAATAAACACAGACACAAACACACTCTTTTACGGTTCTCTCACACATTGTATAGATACATTCACAAAGCAGGAGCTAAAAAATGGAAACTAGAAACGCAAACTACATAGTCCCAGCTATAAACCCAAATGAAAAAAAGATTTTTTTCCCCTTCTATTTCTGGCCCACTTCAGTTGGGATGTGACAATGAACGATACAGTCCACCTGTTTTATATATATATAGTATGTCATGGCATTAGTCATTCATTATTGGAAAATTCAATACATACTGCCTCACTGCACTTTAATGTGACAGACAGTGTTTGTGACAACCGACCACATTATTAGCTCTGAAGTCTATTTATGGTCTCACATATGCTTTTCCGGTGTAAACGTGAATAAGTTAAGAGTTGCATGCTCTTTGAGCCACTGTGCAGTTGAAATATGTGAATTGTTTACCTCATGGCTTTGTTTTACAGTATTTTGAAAGTAGGGATGATTATGTGTGGGTTTTACAGCGCATTGCAATGTGTTTGTCATCCATCAGGTCCTGATGATTATGCTATCATTGCGTTATGCGGATTAATATGCAGATATTATGCCAAGTCCCATTTACTCGCATCACTTAAACACGCCATGGATGCAAATCGCTCTATGTCTTTTGGAAATTTCAAGGCAGCAAAAATGACTGATTTCAACAGTTAAATGCCTGGTGTGATTGAGATTCGACAGTGTCGCAATATTCTATCGCTGTCATACTAACGCATTTATTTTTCAATGTGGGATAAAAAAATGATACTATACAGACTCCAAGGGCCACTTTGAGACAAACTTCGCATTGACTGAGCAGGTGAGCAAGATCAACAAAATATTAGGCTATGGGAAGTTCCAAATAACAACTCTGACATTTCAAAATGTAACACTGGAAAAATACCAACAACACCATCAATGGCCATTACGTAACTTCAGTACCAATGAGCTATCCCAGTTATCTTCACAGACCTGTTTTTATTCCCTTCAAATTCCCCCATCAATGACTGGGGACAGGTCTAACGACATACAACCCTTATCAACCCTTACTTGATATCTCATTTCATTTTAATGTGGAAAAAACATACAAACAGAATCAGTACATCCTCACCATACGGTGCATTATTCTTAGTCCTGTCTACTCATAGCTCTGAGAGAATGAACGTCTCCCTGAGGTACTGGAAGAGAAAGTCAGGCAGATTAAGCATAATAATCTGCTAAGAAGTTATAAAAGTCAAAGCAGAAAATGTATTATTATTTTTATTATTCCGAAGTAGCCTATCATCCCTGTGTGTTTTAAACTACTGTCCTTACAAGTAATACAAATATTAACTTTCAAGAGTTAAGGGTTTCCTGAGGGTTAAAGGTTCAGCATCAATTGCAGGTGTTTACACATTAAGGACCAGAAGGTATAGAACATAGGTAATACAGCACACTGAGCCCAAACATTGTCAGAAAGTGAGCACTGATAGAAAAGACAAAATAAAATACTCTATGACGAGTCTACCTGTGGCCATTTTCACAGAATTCAAAGATCATACATTTAATCTAAATTTTATGTAGGAGTCTTGTTTAATGCCTCAAGATTTCCAGCACTAGAAATAATTTTATTTAAGTATTGTTATCTGTTTTGTTTTTTTCCCCTTATAACATTGAATAGTGTTAATATCTGCTCAGTATTTGTTTTTCGTCAGCACCAATTCATTTCCAACAACCACTGTCAACGTTTAAACACGGGGCCTCTGCATTGCATGTTTACATTGGAACTGGAGATCAGAGATGGCACAAATACGAGGTAATTTAATTTGTGTTCTCTGTAGAAGAATTGTGCAAATAAACACATCAGTTTAAGCACAGACCCATACATGCATGCACACACACACTCACACTCACACACACGCACACACATACATGCGCGTGCGCAAACACAAACAGTGTAAGGAGCCTCAAGTGCTCTTCCTTACTAATATAGCTACACTGAATGGTATAAAGCACTTAATCAGGCAACACATATAAAAACATTTAAATGAGTGATGAGTATTGTGTCTGATGGTAAAACCCATGGGTGAGTGATTAATTCTGGCAAGAGTTGAAAGGAAGAACCATCTACCAATGTTCCTCATTTGATTTGACTCCCTTTATAATCCATACTTAGAAAAAAAATTCTGAGCCCCCTTTGAGACCTAAAAAACGGTTGCTAAAATTGTCACACAACTACAGATAACTGTGATGTCTATATATAATTGCATTCTGAAAATAATTATTTATAATTTGGCAGCACACTTCTGCAGTCCTGTGTTCACCACAATGGGTTGAGGTCTGTGCAGCCAGTCTTCTCTTGACAGTAGCAAAAAAAAAAAGTCTGTATCCCAAAGTACACGAACAATCCTGTATTGCAATATGGAAAGCTCCTTTAAATGTTTGGATATTCAGATAAAATGTGTAAAGCACAAATTTTCCCACCCTGTTTTTTTCTGTATAGGCACACATTTCCCAAACATCTACAGTGTTGTGTCTAAGTGATGTGCTGGCAAAAACAGGAGTCAGTTGGTAGGATAAGAAACACAAAAATTGTTTTTTCACATCCTTGTCCTGACTAATATTTCCCATGAGTGCGTCACTGTGGCTCCCCCTCCCGTAGTTCCTCTTGAGGGCCTGAGTCTTTCTGTGGAGAAAGAGGCCACTCCGGGTCCTCCTCTCCTTCTTCCGGATCCTCTCCTACTACCAGCTCCTCTCTGCTGCCCGCCTCCTCTTCTTCCTCGTGAATAGCCAGAATAGGCTCAGCTACACTGTTTAAATGGACAGACTCCGCTCCCTGGCCTTGTTTCTGGGCCTCCTCTGCTATCACCTTCTTCCACATTTCATGGTTCTCCAACAGGTGGTGGGTGATTTGACAGAAGACGTTCCTACTCTTCTTGGGCGCCGCTTTCTCTGAAATAAAGTGTATTACATTTTTCATATACCTGTCAGGCTTTGGTAAAGACAGTAATTTATGTTACCTATGAACCTTTCTCATAGGGTCTGGAAGCATGTGCCAGAGCATCCTCAACCATCATTCTCCGTCTTCAAGGTGATTACATGAGTTTTAAGGTTTGTTGTTGTGGTTTATATTTTTACTGTATCTTCAAAGTAGGAATACAAAGTAGTACCCTACAATTCATTTTAATGCAACATTCCCATTATTTACCATCCATGATATTATATTAATAAATATAAATAGAATATCTGCAAACCATTATTTCTGATAAAATAATATGAACATGAATGTTAAATAAATTATAACTATACACACACACACACACACGCACACACACACACACACACACACACACACACACACACACACACACACACACATTTCAAATCCTTATTGTAACAGCTCTAACATTCAACATCATCCAGTCTTAAGGTCACTGATTTGAGTTGTTAAGATTGTGAATGACCAGCAGCACTGTATATTTTTGTGTATTAAATTCCACATTAAGTGTAAAAAATGCAGTAGCCAATAATTGAATAGTTATGTTTTGTTTTTGGCCATGCTACTCACGTGAGGTCTCTGAGCTGGTGGAAGTGTCCTCTTCTGCAGTATCCTCATCCTCCTCCTCCTCCTCATCATCATTCTCCATGATCTCTGGCTCCTCTGCATCTGGGTTGGGCTCCACCCACCGTCCAGGCATGAGGCTGGCTGAGTCGTATGAATTGCACAGCGGCCCCACGATGTGTGTGATGAACGACTCCTGGAGTTTGGCCAACTGTGGTGCTGCTCTGTCCATGAAGGGGCTGATAGGAAGGCCCAGGCTGGACTCCTCATCGCCCTAGTTAAAGCATTGACCACATTAGTTTAAAATAAGCACAAATGAAGAAGAGGAAATGAATGTCAAGTCTAATTTTATCAAGCCCTTAATTGTTTGCCTCACATTTCTAGTTAATTATTCGCTAAATGATTTATTCCATAATTAATTTGTGGAATAAACAATTGACAATGTTGAATCTTAACGTAAATGTACGAGGGAGATAACACCATGGAAAATGACTGATGACAGATGGACCAAAAGCGAGAAGCTCTGAATTGGGCAGAGATCAGCAGATCTTTCTTCATACTGACTATCATGCTGTATTGATTTCAAAAATACCTATTATTCAATGACTTTTTTTTTTACACCTGGGCTGTCAAGTAATGTGATATCACTCTGGTCCTGAAGGCCAGGACGAGCAACTGTTAGTGCACATAAAAGAGAGAGAGGAACTATTTCCTTTATATATAATACATAATTGTATTCATACGCATTCATGAGTGCTGTCTATGACGTCTATCTGGATGGAAATGAATAAGAGCTATAGCAAGGTTTCCTGGTTGCCTTGGTGACTGACCCCATGTGTCAGTCCCATACATTGTACAGTACAAAGCTTCTATTCCTGCACTGAGCTGAAAGTGTAAAGCATGAAAGATATCAAAAAAATTGATGTTAAATAATATATACAATTTGATTTGATTTTACTGACTGGTGAAATTACATGAATGGTTGAAAAAACAAAACCATCAGGTTTGCATACCTGTTCATAGAATTCATTGACGATGCCCTCTGTCCACTTCAGATGCAGGTCCTTGCACTTCAGAGGTCCATTGATGTCTGCCAGCTTAATGCACATCTGGCAGACCAGCAACCTGTCATTTTCATTGGACCAATCAATACCTGTAGAAGGATCATCACCCACCTGTAGGATCAACAAATGGACCTGTATTAGTACATTACTTTTGCTGCTAAGCCATCAACCTCAGTACCAGTCGACAGGCCCTTTCCCCAACATTCACAATGGAAAAACGCAAGACCCTCAAATCCAAAACCAACATTCTGTCTACACTTCTTCCTCCTCTTCCTCTTGGAAGCTGCAGCTGTGACACCGACTTGTATAAGTGATGCATAATAATGCACATGCAGTCCTGTCATTGAAAACCACTCAACTTTTTGAGTTTAATAGCTGAAGTATGGTTGCTTGAGGAAAGAAGACATTAATTCAAGGTGAACAAACAAATATACCCTAAAAACTGAATAGTGCAATGACCATTTTCATTGTCTCCTTGGCAATTTATTATTCAGACAATCTAGTTTCCTAATAGAAAAACAAACAAATATAATCTTTCCACCTAGTAGCTGCAGACCGATGATTTGATGGTAGCATTTATCTTAAGATAACAGTTTTACGGGTTAATTAGTATATTCATGAAATCCAGTGCTAAATGTCATGTTTTCAAAATTTCAATACCTTGGCATTGAACTCAGCAAGGAAGTCAAAGTGCTTCTTCAGATCAGTGGCCAGTATGGCCTCAATAACCAGGAATCTGAAACGCTTGAACTCCACATGGTCCAGGTTGACAAGGAAGTTGTACTCTGGACGTGACATGAAGAGGTTCCAGGCTGAGGCAGCGTGGTGGTTTTCCAATACGGATCGATCGTTGTAGAGCACCGCCTACCAGCCCACACAAACACATCACATTTACAATAAATGAGCACAAAAATCTCTACATTGCATATAGTTACTGAAGTTGATGACAGAGTCAAAAGACTGATGGTTTCTTTAAGTGGTAATGTAGTGCATAAAAAACTGCTAGTGAAATGATCATCATGTTGATTCCAATGAAAAACAGTGTGTTACAGTAAATCAAGTAAATTAAATTGGATATTCGTTGATGTAAATAGTCCAATCTATACTATACCATAGACTGAAAAGCAAAAGTACCTGTGGAGCGCTGGTGGCCACAAGGAAAGCATTGGTCCGCCCAGGGTGGTCATAGTCATGCATCGCGGCAGCAACATAAAGGGCCATAAGCTCCAGAGCAGGTATGAGGCCTGACAGGCAGCCATACGCATCTTCTGACACAGTGTAGGTCTTTGAAACCAGGAATCCCATATGACTGTGTGTTATCCCACTGTCAGAGTCTAGCCACAGGGACACAGTCAAAGAGATGATGGTGAGGAGCAGGGTGGCAGGATTTACATACACTCATATACTGTAGTTTCTTCTGCATATGCCAGATACACACACACACACACACACACACACACACACACACACACACACTACAGCAAATGCACACATAGAAGCACACACTTGAGCGTTCAAATCTACTTATATGTGGATCAAAGGGACAGTCCTAGTAAGGCATACAAATAAGTTATGGAAATATGAGTGAGAGAGAAGTCTAATCTGTCTTTAATTTCATGCTGTTCTGGACTTCAAATAGTGTTTGGTACATAAATGAAAGAGCCGGAAGCCTGAGAAAGATAAGACGAACTGTGAGTGGGATAAAAACACATATTCCTGCAGGTTTGATGCTATGACTGTCAGGAGATGGCTCACAGTGATGCTGCGGGCAGACACAAAAAACGAAATAAAAAGATCTGCCCTACTTAAAAGTTAGAGAGAAAAAGATCACTGAATCTTAACTTGATGGCGACAACTGCAAACATGCTTTTGTAGACCCGATACATAGGTTGTACAGTATGCAGCAGTCAACACACCTGAGTCACTGGCAGACCCGTGGTCAGTAACAAGGCTGGGCAGACCAGGCACAGGCTGCGTGGTGAGATACCAAACTGCATGAAGTACGTCGGTGGCATGGACCCTGTTGTGATCTAGGTCAAGAGAGACACCAAGTCTGTTCAATGCCTGCAACCTTCTCCACCAGGGTGCACTGTTGTGCAACTTGTTGTAAGGAAAAAGCAGGCCACCATACATTACATATGACTAACAGTTGGAAAACAATGGCTGCACGACATTTCCCTCTAGTGACTAGTTTCATTGCTACAGCTGTAAACAACAAGGGTCTAGCTAATCAGGGGAGAAATGAAATCCATAAGAAGGAGAGAGATGCTGCAGCTTACATGGTATGTCTCTGTAGCCATTCTCCAGGGCATGGAAGTAGTTCATGAATTCCTTAACAGGGATCTTAAAGGTCTGAAACAGACCAGTGTCTTCAAAAAGCCTGTAGGAGACCTGCAACACAAAAATCAAAATGTAAGTCCTTAAAAGATTACAAACGAAAAGGTTTCAGTTTCAACTGTTTTACTCCCGGAAACTGCAATAAAATTATTATTGTAGATTAGTATAGTATAGTATAGTATAGTATAGTATAGTATAGTATAGTATAGTATAGTATAGTATTATAATAACTGGTCCTTCCATTGGCTGACCTCTGACCTCAGTCATTAGTGCTTTCTCATTTGTTCACCTGACTGAGGATCCGTCCACATTTCCCACTGGTCTTCTCCATCAAGCTGAAGACTGGGAAGTTCCAATTATTCAGCTGACTCATCAGAGGCTCTAAGTCCTCCATTATGAACGGCTCTGGACACAGAATTGGTTTGTCCTGCACAAATGACACACGGTGAAAGTGCCTGAGACAGTGGAAATAGTCAGTGTAAATAATGCACAAGTGTTTGTTGGGCTTCATTAACAGCTCATTAACAGTTACTGTGCTGGATGAGAGACGACTAAACGGGACTGAAGGAAGTCTGAGTCTGTACCTCAGGGGGCATTAGTGGGTGGAGAATAACATTCGGAGCTGCGCTTTTTCCTTCCTCTGCATCCTCCTCTATATGTGCTACATCACTGCTGTCACTGTGGTTGGCTTCGTGGGTGCTGTCGTAGTCTGATGACACGACCACTTGGTCTTCTGCTCATAACAGAATAAAACAAAACAAATAAAGACAATTTTAAAAGTCACTCTAAAATCTAATTTTCTCTCCTCTGGTAAATCCACTGTCCACTATTGCTTTCATTCATCCACACTGGCGCATCTCTGTGACTGCTGCCATGCACCCACACTGATACACTAATCCAAACAGATGCATTTGGAAAGTCTTTTATTGGTTTATTTGGTAGTTTATGCAACTAGAGAATGGACTTTTTAAAAAGTTGAGTGTTTTGAATATTTCTGCTTCATATATAAGGATCTGAAATCAGAACATAATTTGGACAGTCAAGGAAAGAGAGAAACACTGTGATACAGTATGTAGTGTAGTGTACGTCCACATTCTGCCAATGCTGCTGAGGAAGTGGTAACCGTTTTTAATCTTGGACAGAACAAAGAGTGAGAGCATACCTGATCGTGGTATCCTGTCTCCCTTGTCTATAGAGCCCTCCCCATGACTCAACTTGATGATTGGTCTCCCACAGCTGTAGGAAGGAAGGGTTTTAGGAGATTAACTGCACAGAAGATATTTCATTTAACTCAATTGCACATAATTTTTTTTTCTTTTCCTGCCATAAAAGGTTAGGGGTTGCTATATATGCATATACATATTTCAATTCCACTGTTTTTTGTACAGGATAATATTAAACCTCAACAGTTGAGTCTCCACAGACAATAACATTTTCAAAAAGAATCTGGAGGAATTTGCAGAGAATTTTGTTCACTGCTTTTTGAATCGACCGTACTAATTAAATGAAAGAATATGCTTTGTAATTTTTGTTGGATAAGATGAAGTAGTTAAAAACCAGCCCAGGACCCAAATATTGGAAAAAAATGACAAAATGAAAACACTGAATGGCAAATGTTGAAAAGCACATGTGCTAAATAATTAGGAATAACTCAATTTTCTACATCTGTCTTTGATGTGCAATCAGTCTGCAGACGTCATGGAGAAAAAGAAGAAAGAAATTATAGGATTGCTACTGTGCTGTTCCTGCATGAAACAAACATTCAACATATGCGTTTAAGAGAAACATTGTAATACAATGCAATGAGAACACACACAAAAGCAAAAACAGTTAACAGGTAACTGATTCCTGTAACAAATTAGAGTTTTTAACTAATTCAGCCGAAACTCTTTGAGATATATCACAGACCTCTGTCAGTCACAGAAGAAGCCTACCGCTTGAGTTTATCAATCAAACGACAAATTACATTTGGTCCTGAAAGAGCCTTGTGTTGCTCGGTGCTGGTTAGTTAGCTGTGCAACACCACCAGGAGCCTCCAGAGCTGCTCTTAACAGCTTTTCCATGTTTCTCCACTGAGGCCACTGTCAGGCAGTATAGGTGGTTCCAATTAAAATACCTCTCCCCAAATGTTGTAAAACCTGCCTATTCGGAGCAGGAAATGCCTGCCGTCAGAGCATGGTGTCACAGGGAGCACAGAGGCCTGTAGTGTGTCTATCTCCTTCTGATAAATTGTTTCTCGAACACTTTTGAGCCGTACCCACCCTGCCTAATGGTCCTGAGGCCCCAACAAAGGACGTTCTGTTGTGTTTGCACGGCCAGGTCGAACCACAGTGTGTAATGCCTAGCAGGTGTGGAATATAAAATAGTTTGATAGTTTGGCGGGCGAACAGTTGGTACATTATTGTCAGGGGGGTCTGGGCAGGCAGCAGGACTTGGCATAAAGGGTTTACTTAATGAAAGCTGAAGAACTGGCAGAGACTCTTCCTATTCTGCTAATGCAGCAGAATAACCTCAGCTTCTGACATTGAGCCTTCAGCACAGAATGTAAATAAGAAGGCCAGCCATTTTTACCTGTCCAGTCAGTCAGGTATCAAGTGACTCTGCTTTTATCACCAAGATCAGAAAATACTATATTTCTATTGCCTGAGTTATTGCAAAAACAAAAAAATAATATGCTGTCAAATAACAGGTATGTTACGAACTGTAGTGAAAAATGTGTAACCCTACCCCTGAATAAACAAATTCCAACTGTGAAATCTTCACATTTTTGATTAAAAACTGTGTTAGATGGTTTGTCTTTGTCTAAAATATGACGAAAATTCATGACTAATTTGTGAATTAGTCATGAATTTCAGTTCCCGTAAAAGTTCTGTTTAATCTTTTTGTGACTTTACGGGAACCGGTGTTAAGTAAAATAAATGTTTACACTTGTTTATGATCTATGATTTTCTTTTTGTTCACGGTTGTACATCAAATTTAACTTCATAAGCAAGTGCAAATCATTTGATGGGTCCTTGTGTGCACCACTGACACAGGTCAAGACTGGCCCCTGGTTTTAACTGAGACTCTGTCTGCAGGGTGAAAATCACCGCTAGTCCTCCAAACCCTAAAACAAACGCACATTGTGATTCTTACTGTAAGTACAAACCTTAATCATGGCAATTATCCTGCAATCGGAAATACTGTATAAACTGCAACATTGCCTGCTTTTTCCGAAAACATCGTCATCACCTCTCTTTCCACCCATACTGCTTATCTTAATGTCTCAAGCCATGAAATAAGCACTGACTGCTCTCAGCCACTCAGCAGGTTGACAGATTACTTTTGGTCTAGAGCCCAAACGGACAGTGTCCAAGCCACGATAAACACGGCAGCCATTAATTCTGTTTCCAGTAATCTACCTACTCTGGAGCCAGATGACGTGAAGAAGATAACAGCACAGTGGCCGGGGCCGAGAGGAAACTATTCAATCACCCAATTTTTACCAGGTCTGTCTGATAAAAACTCCATCACGCAGCTTTGAAGTCAGTGTTATTCTTTCTTTCTTTCCTTCTTTCTCAACGCCGTATGTCACAGAAAGCTGACATGATGGAAAAACGGGAGGGAGAAGAAAAAAAAAAGAGACGCCTAATGTGCTTATTAAGATGGTAAAGATGTGATGACGGAGCAGAGAGGAGGCAATGGAAGCCATGTGTTTATGGTTATTGTTGCTTTGTTTGATCTGTGAATAAATTCGGTTGTTACTGCTGTCCTGGCTCAGACGCAGCAGGGACAACAGGTACGGATTCCAGTGTGTAAAATACAACACACTCCCATCTACTCCCTGAAATCTCTGGATTCCTGCGTTGACACTTGAGACTTTATGTGGTAGCAGACACAGTAGCAGGCAGACATAACCACGTATTAGATCCTGACAACAGCAAGTAGTAATGCGTTTAGATGTTAAGTGTCATCATCTAAACAAATCTGCACTTTTATATTGTATCTGCAGAAGCTTTGCCAGAAAAAACAGCTGTGACAGTGTGTTTAGGTGTGTGTGTATGTGTTAATTGTGGGGGGCTCTGGTGACTGGGGGAGGACCAGGTGTTTGTTTATACTCACACCACCATAAGTGGCCATTGCTGGGGCCTGCGGCTGAACTGGGCTGAGCTTTAAGACCAGGAGACAGAGCTTTGTGTACAGACGATGCTCAGCGTGCTTACATTTACTTCTTCAAGAATCACACTGTCATTGTGGGAACAGACCCAAACAATCCACTGACAGATTCAGCCCACACAGTTCTTGGAAAACATGATGAAAACTTTGGGTTTGTTTTTTTTTCCCGCATTGACTAACTCAGTAAATATAAGATTTGGTGATTAGTTGTAGATTGTAGTATATTATATCAATATTGCAATACAGTAAAAACCAGGAACTGCCTCTGAAAAACAGTATATGTAAGTGTATAGACAGTATGTATATACACTAGCTCTACCTGCTATACTCAGCACACTTAGTGCACCTGATTAGATAAATCCTGCTGCTGCTGTGATTCATCTTTGCCTTTAAATTCCACATGAACATAAAAAACATAATGACTCCTCTGTAACAATCTGAATTCTCCAAAACAATCCCCTAAAATCTGCTTCTAAATGAATCTGAGGTAGGAAATAAGCCATGCAGCTGCAGAGTCATGCCTCATTTTATATCTAAAACACATCATTTTACCAGCTGTAACACGATCCGGAGAATTTGCAAAAAACAGTGAGTTATTTTTTTTATATCTACAATTTTGCTGACTAGTCCAGAAAATATATGAGCTGGCCGATTCAAATCTCAAGTCCCAGACATAAACGCTGGAATGAAAAGTGAGTTCGAGAAATCAAAATGAACATTTTACTATTTTTAATCTTTTTTTTTAGCGGCATGTTGTTCGGTCTCTACGCACATTTGCAAGCAATGCCACCGTTGTTTGAATCAACGCAGGCTGTTTTCATAGCCTCTCTGAGTTTTACTTTGAATCAATATCCACACAGACAAATCAAGACAAATGCCCACTATGCACTTTCCCCCCACACTGCTCCGTTGCAGACTGTTGTGTTGGTACCTGCTACTTTGCCTCCACCTGAGGACGTTCTTGCGCACAACACTAACTCATCAAGGGAAAATTGTAAAACATTAGACTTAATATATGAGAGCATGTGCGGTTAAGTACTGTTTGTACATTCGCATCATAAAAACATTGCATGCATAAGTCATAGGCGAGTACACGCACAACATTCACGGGTGAAAGGTTCCCAGCCGAATCACAATTTTCACTGATATTCATGAGAACATTATTTTCCCTTAGCTGTTTGAAGATTATCAAAAAAAAAAAGAAATCACAGTCATCGCAAAAATAATTGTAAAAAACACAATGTCTGCATAGACCACAGTAAATTATGCTGAAATTATTCACTTAGTAATCAAAGTTCCTCAAATAAATCAAGGCTGTATTTATTCAAGGGCTAATTCATCAATGTAGTTTACTGGTAAAGTGAATTAAACAGGAGAAACATTTCAAGATGATGTGGCAATTGTGTCTGAAAATTTCTGCTGATTTATTGCATCTGCGTGTCCAGTCTGAACACAATGCATATACAGTATTTAGTGAACAGCTTTTACTCCATGCATCCAGCAAAAACCCCACTAACACACATATTGTGTATGCACACGAGGACTCATCACTGTAACGTTTCCCCTGAACAGCTTAAAAACTTCCAGAACACGTATATAAAACCATGCATTGCCCAGAAATCACATCCATGATCAGTCAGTCTTGTGCTACGTTTTCAGCACTACTGTGCTGACAGTGTATGTGTGTCTTATTTATTCAGGTTAATGCCTTTGCCTGTGGGGCACATTTCCATATTTCCATGACTCCCTCAGCCTACATATCTGTCTCTAAGCTGCTGTGACATCACTGTACACTCACAACCACACTGCTGGGACTTAATCTCATAACCTATGGTAAGGTACCTGCAGGTGAGAGGTTCGTGGTAGGGTTTGATGCTGGCACTGCGATCCCTATGGACAGGCCCAGGCTCGATGGTGGGCAGGCCTGTGGCTGAGGTGGTGGTGGTCCACGTGGAAGAGATCCTTCTTAGGAGACCAGGGTGGAGACTACGCCTCAAACGCTGCACACACAAAGGAACATTTGCACACACACACACACACACAAACACACACACACACACACACACACACACACACAAAGAGTTAACACTACTGAAAACTCCCTGTCGTCACTGTATTGGAAATGAGGACAATCTTCAGCCATGATTAACTGTGGGAGTCAAAAAAAGGTGGCTGTAATTTTGTTTGCATTTAGATAAAAGTACTCCCACCTGGAAGATAAAAATAATGCTTATTCACTCTGTCTCCAGTCAAATGGCTCATCTAGATGAAACTGTTGTTTTTTCCTGCATCTGCCCAAGATGAAACAAATGATGAAGGAGATACGACTGAATTAAATTGTTGATTGGACTGTCATTGACCACAAGTTATTGGCAGGCAGTAATGCCAGGAATACCACTCATGGTACATTATCACATACATTATCATAATTGCATCACAATCGTATACTTCATCACTTCGATTTTTGGATTCAGTCACTTTTACTATCTGTCTTTGCTTGCTCACGCTCTGGGAATCCTAGTGGTCTGTGCCCTTCTGATGCCTCCATCTGTTAGGTGCCATGCAGCAGCTTGGCACAACAGCACTAAATATGGCAGACCATCTTTCTATCTTCTGCGGGGTGACCCAGTACAGATCGCCTCAGAATCCTGAATGAGCCCATTCACAGCGAGGCGTCATATACTACACACATACGTACACGCACACACACACACACATACACACACACACACCCACACACACACACACACACACACACATATTTAAATACATATATATGGGTCAGTGACATGACCTATTTTCTTTTAAAAATAATTTAATCTATTCAAAAATATTTATCACTGTATTCTATAAAACCTATTTACTTCCATACATTTTTCGGTACTTTCAAATAATTATATTCTTTTATGTTTGGGCTCCTCAAACCCCTAAGATGACAGGTGGTGCAACTGTGCGAGCAATTGAGCAAACTAAGAAAACTATTAAAAATGCTATTTTAATGGTAATAAATTCAAAATAAAATACATTATTTTATGTTTCAAATCTTTTGGATATTCTTTTTTTTCATAATATCAATAGTTTTAAAGCTGTTGACTGAAAAACTTTTGTCCAACAATTTACATTTCCTAAATGTCAGGGTGGTACAACCATAAAAAATGTACTTTTATTTTGAAGTGAAGAGACAATAGCTGTAAACTGATGTTGCATCAACCTCAAGTGAGCTTTGGAACTAAGCTAAAACGGTTTGTAGATCTCACTCAAATATTGATAAAAACAACTATTTTCAACTCATATAAACCTGGTACACTTTGTCAGTCAGTTGGTACAACCAATGTAAAACTAGAAAAATGTTATTTTATCATAAAACTTTTTTTTTCAAATAGATCTGTTTTAACTTCATGACAAGGGCAGAACTAATGCTAGCATCCATCCAATTTGAGATAAACACCCGAGTCAATAGACCCCAGAGTAATGCTTGAACCTAACCCTCCCAACGTTGATATTGTCAGTGTAGATACACTGAGGGCATCATCAACGCCACAAAGAGAAACATTCAGTCGATGGAAAAGAGAAAAAGCACAATGGCGCAGGAAAATGCAAAAAATGAAACTACCCTCACCCGAATGCCCCTCTGTGGCCCCAACCTCACATCACATCCTTTAATGATCATTACAGGATGCAGGATCATTACAGGTCATTAAAGACATTAAGTCTTTTTGATGAATTAATTACTTCCATTCTGGAAAAAAAAAAGATTTCTCTTACCACAAAAACTTAAGTAGAGAGTGATCACTAAAACACATGTTACTATTTGAAATGAAATATGTTCTTTTTCAGCATATTTCACGTCATTACTAATGTTGTCAGGTGGTACAACTCATAATTGTCAGGTAGTGCAACCAACTTAAACCAATAAATAATAGGTTAAACGAACCAAATAGTTTCTAAATATACATGTACCTATACATCGTGAAGTTAAAAATACTGTTAAAATATGAGTTAAAACTGTTTGAAAAGATATTTAATAAATGAGATTTGCTTCAACACATTGTTCTGAAATTCAAAAATATGCATTACATCCATGTTGAAAATACTTTTTACAAATACCTTTTTAGAAGCTTTATTTGTCATTGACCCATATATGTATGCTTAACTTGTTTCAGTGTTTAATGACAGTGCCCTGCAGACACACACGAAATACAGAGACTATAGCTTGCACAGAATGTGCTTTTGAGAGACTAATATTTTTGCGGCACAAACATGGTCTGTGTTGGACAATCAAAGCATTTGGGGAAATTGCATAAAAGATATCAGCACTTACTGCAATGGACATCAAACTCTTAGGCAACAGTCAGAAAGTCAAGTGCAGGGGTTTTACGCCACCTCTTACTGCCTTCACTAACCTCACAGCCAGTTAGAGTTGGGAATGCCGTCTTTGGGGAGTCGTAATGAGCGTGGCCTCAATTGTGATCTACAGGCCAAGTTTGTCTAGGGTACCTTTACAAAGTTCAGACAGTGTAAAAATACACCTGTCAGACAAGGGACTGGCTAGATGGCGTCGGCCATCAAGCACACACCAGCTGCCATGACAGCCAGGTTAAATATCTCCCTCAGATTAATAGCGGGAGCCATAATTGTTGATGTCCGGTTTTGTTGACACTTACACATCCTACTTTGTAACCATTTGAGAGGAGTTCACCCTCACGTTGCCTCTCTCTCTTGCTCTCTCTCTCTCTCTCTCAGACACACACACACACACACACACACACGCACACGCACACACGCACACACACACACACACACACACACACACACACACACACAGTGTGGTGCTGCACATCTGTCATGTTGACACAGCTGTGGCTATGAAAGGGAGAACAGAGCTCTGAGCAGTAGACGTGCTCTATTTTTCTTCACTCAGCTTTATGAAAATACTCTCCCTCATTTGATGCTAAAAGCTCAGAGAGCAGGAAATACTCATTAGCTCAGACATGGGCTAAAAGATTAACACATGTGGAGAGCGATCTGTGGCGTATAAATCATTTGGCCGTAATAGGGTGGACTGCATTGCCATCTAAGGTTTATTTCTGATGTTTCCATATAAACCGGTTTGTGTCTGGACCTTGACAACGTTCGATTAACGCTTTCCATTGGAAATGTTCATGCTTTCATTTTGGCTTCCCAGTACCACATGTCTTCACCGTCTTTACCTTGTGGATGGACGTCTTCTCGCCTCGCTCCGTCTCCCCCTCTGAATCAAAGCAGGTGTAGGCATCACTGGGGTTAAGCAGGGGAGCAGGACGTGGCCGGTGCAGCGGCTGGAAGGTTAGCTGGGTGGTCAGCAGGTTACTGACAGCCCGCAGTGAGGTGCAGGTGTTGGGGGGAAGAGAGGGGTCAGCCAGCAGGTCTGTGATTAGTCCATGAGCCTCTCCCATCACTGCTATGTCCACCATGACTGTGGTGCCTGATGACTGTGTGGGTGACATGAAGACAATCAATGACAGAGACTATCTATTGATCTATCTATCTTTCTGTCTATCTGTCTATACTAAGTGAATAATATACTGTGTTTCATTACTAGCTTTATTCACAAAACTCTATTACAGCTGCAGCTGCTGTAACAAAAACAAAAGCTGCACTTCATAGACTAAATGGAAAAAATATATTTTGATCGTGTGTTTGGAGCTTTGTGTCTTGTGTTAATATAGAGTATGTATAATATGAAGGTAGTGGCACCGCACAAAGCCATAATGAAATCATGCTTCAGAAGAGCACTTAGCCAAAACAATCAACAAAACAACAAACGAGAGTTAACAAATGAAAACAACTGAAAAATGACAGAGGAACAAAAGTGATAATTGTTTTGGAACATCATTAATGTAGTTATATTCAACCTGTGTCAGACTGAAGTCCTGCCAAGCACTGTTAAATCTATTGTAGTTGTGGTATCAATTGTCTGCACATAGAGACACACATAAATGCACACTTAACCACCACCACACATCAAAGGACGTATTGTGCACCTTAAATGGCTCCTTTCAGCTCAGAGAGAGCATGAGGAGCTGGGAGCAGGTCTTCACAGTAGTATGGATTTGACATGCTAGCAGCCTTTAAAAGATCTTAACAACATTTGGCTGAAACATATTCAGCACAGCTGTGTACTACTTAATGAATGGACTCATTAGCAGTGTCTCAGCAAGAATCTGACCCCTGACTTCCTCCCTCCTGACCTCTTGCCGAGCCAACAGCCATGGTCTGTTTGTGCCCTGCACCTTTGAAGGCATCGGCCAGTGTGGATCGGCCTTGGTTTCACAGGACAAAGTGAAAAGTTCACAACCCTGTCTTAATGTCTTCGCCTAGAGCGGTGGAACAACTACAGCGAAACACGGGTCAATCTAATAACAAGTTGACAAGGCGCCCCCCCGCCCCCCGAACAACCTTATCTGATTTCCCCCTTTCCAAAGTCCCACTCACTTCCACACCGGCTGCCAGAATGATTCTGTTTCAACTGGCCAAGTGGCAAGAGCTTGACCAACACAACATGTGTGAGCTCACAAAAGCTGATTGTTAAGGACATTCCCCAACACATTTAATAATATCTGACATGACAAGCACTGGAACCGAGCGGATCTCCTGTGAGGACAAACAGAATCACAGATCATCTAAATCTTCTCTGCTATCTCTCCCTCCCCAGTTTCCTATATACTGCTGCAATCCATGCCGTGAGGACAAAATGTAAACACGTGTCTCTCAGCTCATTTACAGGCTGATTTAAGACTTTGCTGAATGGGGTTAAAGGGGAATATGGCTGCTGGACAACATCTGGTTGGACAGAGACACCAGTAATGCTTGGAGAGTTTGAGTATCTCCAAATCCTGTGTGTGTGTGTGTGTGTGTGTGTGTGTGTGTTTGTGTGGGTGTGTATGGGGGGTCTTCAACTTCCTAAAACATCTAGCTCTCACACAGCCAACTGAAGTGACGTTCAGAAAGGCAAACATAAAACATATATGGTCACACTGCCACATGAGCCAATACAAAGGCCGTGGTCGGTCCTGAGCAGGCAGCACATACACACGTGTACACCCAGATGAACACACTTTTCAAGAAAAATAAGCAACGCGCAATTAAGCATGACTAACTCTAAATCGTGACCCAGGTAAATAAAGATGAATGTGCTGAGTTTGATTTTTGAACAGGGAGTAATCCACTTAACTTACTGCCCAGAACCTGACATGAGATGTATAATGTGGTTAAAGGCTCCATGTGCGTGAGTAGCATTTGAGAGGTCAGCTCTGGGATACAGTTGGAAACTTGCTTCAACTGAATTTGTCCCATTAGTGACCTAACAAAGTGGCAACATCTGTCTGCTACATCATGGAAGCCACTACCCACACAGAATATGTGCGGTGAGGAGTTAGAGCTGTGAGCCCTTAACAATGCTGATTGTAGGTAAAGATAATGTTAAGTCCTGACCATCCCTGCTTCAAGCTTTTTACAATCCACAACCAAAAACTTAAGTGTTATCAAAGCACATCCTATAGCAGATCAAAGAAGACCCACTGACATAATGACACAAAGTTCTTCCTGTTATACGATTGTTTTCATTCTTTAGTCCTGACCACGTCTGGTGCAGCAGGCTCTGTCCTCTGAGAGGACAAATCTCACATGACCTCCTCCACACAGTGACCACTGTCTCATGAAGATCACAGAGGAAAAAAAGATGAAAAAAAAAACAACCCACCCAGGACAGATGTTGTGATGGCAGATTTTTAAGTTCTTAATATTTTCTTAAAAATAACATGATGTATTTTCATTACCCTGGCCACATCTGTAGTTTTTGTAATGTCAATTTAACATTGTGATTAAAATCAAGGTATTTTTAAAAAAAGGTTTAATACCATTTAGTGGTTCCACAAGCACACAGGCTCCTTTTACTGGCTTCCTACCCCACTTTAATGTTCACGCTCATTCATATCTAGGAACTGTCGACCACCATCTGCAGATGGCCGACACTGGATTTTTCTGAGGTAAACACCCTGCAGAGTAAGTGTGGGATGCAGCACCTCAGAGATATGGGACCAACTACGTTTAAATATAAAGCAAAAGGAAGATGTTATCTCTTAAAAACAACTGTTTCCTTGGTTCCTTAAAAATGAAAACACAGGTACGGTGCTGCTCACCCTCCCATTGAATTTACAGTTGTTTTTAGTGTTTGATTTTGAATTGTTGTTTTTGATCATGAATGTACCTCTCTTAAAAAAATAATTATGCCTTTTGGGAAACAAGTTTAAACTTACAGCTCTCACCCAGATGAACACAGAGACTGCAACGATTGGGAAATATGTGTACAATTTGCTTTCTTGCAGAGAGTTAAGAGCTAAACGATGAGATGTACAGAAAATGTAGGAATATTTCACATATCATATCTTTATGGCAAATATGAATCTAACACATGCTACTGGTTAGCTTAGCATAGAAACTGGAAAAAGCTAAAAGAAGGGTAGTAAAATCTGCCTACCAGTATCTAGGAAGCTGTTTAATAAACACATTGTATCTTAGAATTGAAAATCTGTACCTGTGAATGGCTAAAGCATATTTTCTGATCGTCTAATTTAAATCTCAGCAAGAAAGCAAATAAGTGTTTTGCTGAATTAACATAGACTTTAAATAAGCAATATTCCAAATCCAAACACTGTGCCTACACCTCTGGTCAAAAACCACCAGCTTTGTTGCTTCATTTGATAAAACCGACGAACTGCAACTCGGTACACATAACAAATCCTGCAGGGACATTCTGTTATGACATTTTACTATGAATAACAACTGTGTACATGATCAATGTTCTTACTGTGTTAACAGAGTCTGGAACAGTACATCAATAGACCTACCATACATTAACACCAGAGCAGCAGTTCATGTAAACCCGAGCAAGGGCCAGTCAAAACAAACTAGCAATCACTCCTGCTGAGTGAAAAGCAGTTTGTCCACACAGTCTCTCTTGCCTAATGCCCCACTCAACAGACTCTGTCGCTTATTTGCAGTAAGATGGGCCAGATAATATTTTCAACTACATTTTAGCGCTGGGTTAATTTGGATATTGTCCCAGATTAATACAAACTTGACAACTAATATCTGATAGAAATGCTTATTTATATTAGATTTTTGACAAATTCAGCCTATAGCCATTCCTGAAGTGACATCAAAAAGATGTATACTGATATGTGCACTGTATGATATGATGTGACCATCATTTGTAAAATATAGTGTGTACATACATAGCCACTATTTAAATGTGTCTCCATAAACCTTGGTAGAGCAAAATGTACAGTTCTAATGTAAAACATAATGTACTTAAGACATACAATTGTTGTTGTTTCTTCTACAGTCAAATATTTTCTTTTGCCACTAACTCTGCAGAAGACAGATTAAGTGCAGTTGGTGCAACAAACAAAAATGTCTAATACTATTATAAATGGGATACACAGACAGAGAGGTCACATGTTTGTGAATTCTAACCCTCTCGACTGCCTCATAGAAACATACAGTCCTCTAAGCTTCAAGTCGAATGGCTTCTGGAAATTATGCAATGATGAGAATATGATGTATCCCAGAGGAGAGCTAGAGACTGGACAAATGCCTCAGGGACCTGCTACAAAAGGAACTGCATTTGAGTCTCTCAGCAAACACACTTCAATAATGTAAGCGACTCTGGCTTTTCGTAAAGAACACACCTACACACACTGTGGTGCTAACTTTGTAATTAACCCCACACACAAGCCTCCACACTGTGAGAAATATAGGAATGTGCTGAACAAGTAACCGGAGAATATATTTAAAAAAAAATACTTGAGCGCTTCCATTCTTTTTTTCCAAAGTTGATTCCATTTGCGCCGAAGTCTCAGCGTGTCTGAGAAATCATTACAGAGCAGTTCTCTTTTTCAGTGGCAGCACAGTTAGTATAATGGCCCTGATTACATCTGTCGAGATGGATTAGCTGAAGAGGAGCTCGGGAGATGGGTGATGTTCCCTGCTTAGAATAACAGAGCAGTGATACGGTGTGATTCACAGCAGAGCCGTAACACAAAACTCCACTGAGACTTTCCTCGCTCTCTGGCTCAGCTCCTCCAGCCAAAACTACACACAGCAGCACAACACTTCCCCCTTCCAAACCGACACTCACCCTCACCGCCACACAACTTCCTACACAACTCCTCCATCAGCTAAGACCGAAGCTGTGCTGAGCCAGGTTCTCTGCTGCAGCCAGGACACAATTACTGGCTATTACATATTTTATTAAATGGGGGTGGGTGGGGGGTTATGTTTATTCACTGGGAAAGGTCAGGTCAATTGACCCCTAAAATGCAGCCTTCTCTTCTCTAAGGAGAAGCTTGTGTATTCTGCCACATATTTCAGGGTGTCTGATTCCAGCAAAAGAGCCAGAGAAGAAAAAAAAAGAAGATGTGGAAAACCAGTCAGACAAAAAAACTGCAGCATGATGTTTGGCAGATCAAATTATTTCCTGACAGAGAACAATGTAGGTGTCCAGGAAGTAAAATGTGTTATGCTCTTTAACCTTCATAGGTTTGATGTGATGGGACCAACCAGAAACAGGGCAGTGGCCCTGCAATGTTATGACTTGTCTGTGTGACACAACGCTATTCCGAGCTTTCTGTAATTTGGAATAATAATAAGATCCAGATCTATAAACATCCCTTCCTCTGATAATCTCCATGGGTCATGTTCCCAAACCAATGTGTTTTCAAGTCAAATACAAATATTTGAATTGCTCTTTCCATACATAACTTCACTGTCAGGTCCTAAGCTAAAACATCCACCGCAAACGTTGGACAGGGAAAAAAATTGCGGTTTGGAAATTGAGCCTGCTAATGTGCACATGTTGGCACAGTGAAAGATCAATGAAGTGCTCTAGTCACTGGCTGAAGAGTAAAGTGTGTGTTCAAAGGTGCCACAGCATAGGGAAATACCACCAACCTCCCCTGACCGTCACTCTGATCCAAGAGAGCAGAGTCGAGGGAAAACTGCCGTTGAGACGGAGAGCAGTGCCAACATAAGGCTCGACTTCCGAAGCAACTTGTCATTCTCTGCATCATTACAGGTTTCCACTGACGAACACGTAGCACCAGTCCAAATAAAAAAAGAGACTGAACTGACCACTGACTCTAAACGGCAGCTTAGGGAATGCATCAATCAAAAAATATGTGTTTTCCTACGAACCCAACATAACAAATTGAGTTGAGCCTTGGACAATGTTTTTAAAGGAATTTGGGGTTTTTATTTGACAGTCCACAGAGAGACAAAGAGAGAGAGAGAGAGAGAGAGAGAGAGAGAGAGAGAGAGAGAGAGTGTGGATGAAATGCAGAAAAGTGCCCAGGCCAGATTCAAGCCAAGGTCGCTGCGGCAGGGAGCTTTGATATATTGTTTGCTCTTAACCAGATGGGCAACCTGTGCCCTGAGGTTTGGACGATATTTCACAATGCTAACATGCTAGTTGAAAATTTCTCTACTCTGAGAAAATAAAACTGTGAGACTGATTTCTTGCTCGGGAGAGATATACTGATACATTCTAACCCCAATGCTGCACTACACAATCATGGTCACGTCATCCTTTAATCTTTCCTTGCAAACATGACTTACTGTATTTTGTTGGAAATACGCACACAGCATTCATTTCTACAGGATTTCCTCTTGATAGGAGAACATGCAGCACGCCCGCACACACACAAACACACACAAACACACACACTGTATATGGCCTTGTCAATGCCATAGGCATTGTTTGTTCTTCTTGCACTCCAGAGTCTTGCCCTGTGGCTCGGTAGCTGTTCAATACATCAACCTCCAAACACACAGGCTCACAATGTGCCCTACAAAGATGGAAAAGGCAATTCCATCCAGGATGTCTCTGCCGTGGCCCCTGTGCCGAGACCTTCTAGTTTCAATTTTCTGGTCTTTAATGGCTTCAGTAGTGCCTTACGGCCGAGTCCCAGGCCATGTCCTCGAGACAAACAAGGGTACAACAAGGACTGTGGTGGGAAGTGACACCTCCGGACATGCTGTTTAACCACAGCTTAAGTGAGTGGGTGACCAGGCCTTATTAGTGGAAGGATTTCTGCTATTTGCGTCATTTATAAGGTGTGTAGGCGAGTGACATGGATCTGGGAGCTAGTTCCTGTGTGTGCGTGCATGCATGCGTGTGTGTTTTCCTGTCAGCTGCTTATCATTATTATTATTTCTGGTGAGTCTCCTCATGTGGACATTGCTAACCTGTGATCCTCGGGATCCTCTCTTGTGGTCCCAGTCGGAGCGGGGGAGCATCTGTGTGAAAACAGAGACAGAGACATATAGTCAAACCGCAGTCCTGCACATCCTGTTTCTGTTCATGTCCGACTGTAGAGGCAGCACCATCAAGGAGCTACGATGTGCCGCAGCCGCGAGGAGGAGGAGCACGAGCGCAAGTGGTGATGTAAAGCGCCGAGGAAGTGTGGAGGAATGGAAACACTCATAAAATGCAATAAAAAAAAAAGAGAAAAGTCCTTGTCTGTTTCTTTTTTCCCCCATTAAACGTAGACATCTAATGTGATTTCACAGTCAGGTCTGGTTTACTGTAGCTCCTATCCATCGCCTGAAGGGCCTTTTGAAGGCTGAAGATTTGTACTCTGTCTAATTACCAGCCACTTTGTCCTCCCACCGGTCTTGTAAACCTGTTTTCCACTTTCCTTCCAGTCACCAAACGCATCAGCTCTGTCACAGAGCTTTGGTGAACATGGTGCACAAGAGCCAAGTCTACATTACACCAACCCCCACCCGCCTCATTTAGGGCTCTGTGCCCTAGAACTGAGAAGCCCAGAGAAACCCAGCATGTGGCTGTGACAAATTGCTGCTGCACACACTGAGGCAGGGGGCTCAGCACAAGAGCCAAATTGATAATTCAGGTGTAATTTACTGACTCAGTGGAGGTCACTGAGTTGTGTTACGCTGTGAGTGAGAACCTTAGGAAAGTAGTGGGTTTCTGTGGCTGGTGTTACGGGCCTGTGTTGAGAGCAGTGTTGTTTTGAATGTTTTCCCACAGTGCTGTTTAGGTCTAAACAAACACACAATCTCAGAGGCGCTGCTCTTGTTGCCTTATTCTCAGTGAGTTCAGTCAGAAACTGCGCATAAACATACAGTGATGTTTGTATTTGGAATTGAAGGCTGAATAATGTTATATGTTTACTCATTTATGTGCTGCCTCTGACGCTTCTTATATATCTACTCTTAATTTGTTGTTTTTTTTACAGCAACAATAATTCATTAATTTAACATTACTGTATATAAACACATCGTGTTGTGACGATAAAATCAAAATCATCATAAACAGTTGTGTTCATCCAAAAAAGTTAAATCAAATAACATATTATATTAATATTACACATAATGTATATTAAGCTAAAGACCCTAATTAATAATTAAAATCTCAAATATTCGTCGATAACATTAAATATTTAACAAGCTACAATTAAAGCCTTGGTGTGTTGCCTGAAAAACTCAAAACTGTTGACCTGGTTTATTATTTTAGATCAATAGTAGCCTACATAACAAACAACTAAGAATCATTTTTTAAATCATCAGTCTCCCGAAACCAGAGCGACTGTTTGCAATGTTCATCCTGCACTCTGAGCTTTGGCAAGTTCTTATACATTTTGTTAGTTTACATTTTGATCCCCAAAATATGTTGTTGACATATTTAGCTAGAGAGGATACTGTTGGCTCCTTTGTGGTGGAGTTATTGTACACCTCATCCTTTGGTCAAGGTTCTGGCAACAATGGGTATAGACTCACAAAAATCATAACCTTGACAATATACTAACGGGTTCACTGACAGAGCAGGCGCGTACTGTACAGTGCACACCCATTCATAAAGTACAGTACTATAGTTTGACATTTAGGAGGTTGTAAAAGACGCAGTGTGAAGGTTTGCCCTCTCATAACAAACAACTCCATCCTCTCAACCTCCATTCTCCATCAGTGGCACCTGTGTGTTCATAAGCATTAAAACAACAATTCAATTCCACATGTGTGACAGGCTCATGTATGAGGTGTATGTATGAGATTACTGTAAAAGATAGTATTAACCACCCCCTTGGTTTTGTCTTATTCTTCACGGTGCTTTGCTGTGGTCGTGGCAGAGTTCTGTTCTATTACAGGGTCGTCCAATCAGTGAGGCTCCCCAGGCACACACTGTACATACACAGCCTTTTGGTCTTACGGTCTTATGTAACCCAACCTTTCATCTCCCTGCTCTGAGAGACTCAGACTACAAGGAAGTCTACACGGACCCTCTGATGTACCAAAACAAAAAACCCACACGAAATCAAAGCTGACCATAAAATGTGAATGGCTCAGATAGACTCCTGCACAGAGTGACTTTACAGGCCGTGGCACAGTTAACTCCCACTGGGACTGGCTGAAATTGGACAAAAAGCAATAAATACATGTGGATGATATACAACTCATTTACGAAACCAGTGGATATAGTTTGGGTGGCCCTATGTTCAATTGTGTTTACTTTTACCAGTGTGGGAAAATCAGTAAACAAATTTCTAAAGTTTGGATTTTAGTGATTTCAGGCTCCAAACCACCCCATGTTAGGATCAAACAAAAAGACCATGACATAAACAACATCTGGATTTTATGGATCAAAAGGCAACAATATCCGTCAAGTGCATCACAAAAGAGTAGAGTGTTTAACTCTGCCAGAGTTAAACACTCTTTAATATATCATATTCATTATATATATATATATATATATACATACATATATCCTAAGGCATGTGTGAAAAATGATCTGACAGACAGGGTTGCACACCTTAAACTTCTCCATTCATTCAAAGTGCAAATTTGTTTAGTGCTCTTTGCAGAATAGTGTAAACATATAATAAACAAGCAAACAGACATGGGCAATAATATATAGTATCTTGTGCAAAGACCACAAACATTTCATAAAAGCGTGTATAACCTGTATAAATCTCCGTGCAAAAAAAAAAAGACAATAGCGAAGGGGCTATACATCTTCTAGTTAGTTAATCCTTTACAAGCAATCGTGACAAAGTACAAGAAAAACAAGTCCTGTTCCGACTTTATTACCTTGTTTTGCTTCAGGATGGAAAAGAGCGGGCTAGGATTATGCTTACAACATATGACAGCTCACTGCCAACTTTATGTCTTAAGAGGTAAAAGCACACATGAGTGATTTCTTAGATATCTCCTGCTTTCATGGACACCCTCCAGGCAGTCTAACACAGAAGAAGCAAGTTTCCAAAGGGATTTGTTTTTGTCCTAAAGCTCCACTGCACCTAATGGGAAAAATAACAACTCTGCAGAAGTTATGCCCTTTGTTTCACCCTCTGCTAGATTCATTATGCCGCCTCATAACTCAGAAGAAGCCAGGTCTAGCAGCGGCTTTCCATCACTTATAGCAATACCCATGATTTATAAGAGACTGAAACCAGTCTGCAGCAGAAAAAAAGAAAAATGCTCCTTGTCTTTGAAAACGGAAGTACGTCCTTCAATCACAGCACTGCAGCCACCACAGTAACACGATACACTCAATGAGGTCTGAAGCATTTTTATGGGATTTTTGCTTCATTGTGACTTTGCTCTGGCAACTTACTGTACTTTTATGATGCAGAGTGATGCACCAGAAACCAAAACATCTACGCCACACAAATCTTTCATATTTTGTTCTTTTTCTTTTTTACATACAAGATCTTATTATTCATGACATACACTGTCAATCTCAACAGTGTCTATGTAGAATTTTTGTCAGAAGGTTGCTTGTACCACTCTCACTTGTTAGAACATTTTTTTATTCTACCTGTTAAATTGTTTTCACTCATTCTTAATCACAGCACGAGGTGTTACGACAGACTCAGGTGGGTTGGATCTATTGTTCTGATATGTGACTACGGAAGATCGTCCTTGAACTAATTAGTGCAAGATTTCTGTTTTTGCAACACCCTGGATTTCATTTATCCAGGCTTCGAGGTATCCGTTTGATTTCTTCTTCCATAAACAGAATTTGGTTTGCAGTGACCGCAGCATGAACGACTTTTATTGAAGATCTTCAGCAGCAACGAGTCTTTCCAGGAACAATATCCCGGTTGCTTTGGTTAACCCCAGACCTCACTGTTAACAGATTTCTTCGGAAGTATTTTCTACCTATGAGGCCTGTAAACAGTGAGGTCACAGTGAGGTCTGGAATAGGATTAACCGAGAAGTCGTTTCTGGACAGAGAATTTGTGCTATGAGCACTGAAAACAAAATTCCATTCACTATCACTGTATTGGGGTGAAGGCAAAATAAGGACACGTTAAAATACGAGCAGACTTTGTATCAACAAACACTTTGACACGTTGTGTAATAACTCAATGAGGGTCTGACTCCGATGTTCTCTTTAGAGCAATGTTGCAGCAAATTAATTCGCTTAATCAAAACACTGATAAACCTGATTAAACTTCACACAAGTAATCTTCACACTCAATCGATTCAGTTATTCCTCCCGCTGATTAAGCCTAATTTGAACCTCAGCTGAACTGGAGCTGAACTGCAGCTGTTTTCCCCCCAAAGCGCTAAATATGGATCTGGTCCCAAAGTTTTTACAGTGCAGCCCCTTGAAGAGAGGATCCCTTCATTGCCAATAGGGATAACAGGAATGTCAACACATTTAGACCTCTCTGTGCCCTCTTTTATTGCTCAACTAAAAGCTTGTTTATCATCATAAGGGTAAGTAGTGGGAAGAATATGCTCTGCTCGATGAGATGAAAATCATAAATACAACAGCAACAAGACAAAATATGCCCACCGCTCTCAAATGCACTCCTGGGACTCAAAATAGTTTCAGCCAAGAAAACGCTCTGGCATCCTCTTAGCCTGAATGTTAAGAGGGCTGCAGTGTGGGTGCCAGTATGCAGCCATGCCCTGTCCACCACCATGTCTCTGAGCCACAGCCCACTGCAGGCTGCCCTGCCTCTGAGGTGCTGGGTAAACACCATGGTGTCAAAGCACAAACAAACTACTGGAATATGCCTGTTATTTCACTTGCTGCAGCCAATATCCAGTTGAGCGCCACTTCCCCGCCTGTTTGAAGTGGTGGGAGTAACAACAGCAGCAGCCACAGTGATCTTCCCACAGATCATCGGCTTACTTCAGAGCGACTGTCTAAATCTGTCTCAGAAGGGGAACCGGAAACATCCTGGTCCTGATATAGCTCGGTGCAAGATAACCGCAGTGTTTCTTAATCACTCATTTATGATCAGACCTTCATCCTCTCGCTTCACTCTGCTCCCTGATCAGAGTTGGCTGAGGACACAGTTTCTGGGAGAAGTGCCGACTGGAGGTTGCCTGGTTAAGGAAGTGGGAAGCAGAGAAGAGAGAGAGAGAGAGAGTGCTGATCTTTCACCATGGTTGGGTTAATTAAAGTGGTGTTGAGGAGACTGGAGATCGGTCGGCAGGATTTCTCCAGTCAGCTTGACCTCAGGGTTTTATTATGCATCATCTCTCCATCCAATTAAAAATCACCGTGCTCTCACCTACAGTAAGGTCAGCAAAGCCATGAATTCATACATATGCCTACTTACGTAAGCGTTTGTGCACTCACATACGCACACGCATACACACACACACACACACAGAGTCACACCCACTGCCGCAGGGTCTGTGTATATTATTGTATTCCTCCTTTGTTATTTTTCACTACTCTCTGTCAAAAGGTATTCTGACGTCTGTAGTGTTTGACATCACTGAATTCACTTTCTCTTCAGCGCATGGAAGTGCGCACGGAAGTAGGTCAGATACTACTTAGTCTGGGTATATATGGCCTTCAGAGATGACAGAGGCTGAGTAAGGCAACAATCAAATATCCCTGTGTTCACGTTCATTGGTGGCAGAGCCACTGTAAACTCCATCTTCCAATATCGTTTTGAAATGTAGGTGTAATCTTGTTTTGCACCTGCAGATGGAGGTATTCACATGATTTGCCTCATATGGCTGTTTTCTCTTGGGACCCATGTTGGGAAACTGAGCTTCTCCATCATTTTGTAAAGAACCATGACAGATGGATGATGCGAGAATTGTGTTATACCAGTTGTAATAAATTATGAATCCAGTAGCGTTATTAGCGTGTATTTTAACATCATCATTTATTTCCATTCAAGCTTTGATAATAGAATCCCAGTGGTCCACCAGTGATTAAAAAACAGTACTTCTTCTGATGCTGTATGATGGTGGGTGGCATTTTTGCCAGCTTCACAGACAAACAGATATACACAACTCCTTTGTTTCCTTATTTTCAGCACACTGACATGTTTGCGAAATACACACCAGAAGAATTGGATCATTTAACTGGACACGAGGCAATAACAATGAAAGAAGGCAAACAGATATTAAAGCGTTAAGACTAAATAGACACAAACCATCTTTCTCTTTGTTCAAGTGACTCCAAAAACCTCACCCCACCTACTTCTCGGCCACAGCCGCCCCAAGTGCGACAGCCGTCTGCTGGGAGGACACCTATAAATCCCTCCCTGGCTGCCTGCTGCAGGGCGAGTATGAAAAGTCATTCCTATTCACGCTGGCTAATGTTTTACAGGTTTTACCGTGAGGGTCAGTCATTGTGGGTCATTTGCGTCATCACTGGAGGGAAGGGAACTATTGAAGTGGGCTGCCAAAGTGGAGGAGGCTGTGTGAAGGGAATGAGGAACACATTTGTGTGTATGCGGAGATTAGCCTGTGCGCGCGCACACACACACACACACACACACACACACACACACACACACACAGACACACGCACACCAAAAAGCTGTTCGACATTCGCACCTTCTCACGTTCTCTGTCTCATGTACCGGCCTGCCAAGCGCACACAGACTTAATGAACAAAACCGCACGCACATATGTGCGTTAAAAACATGCACATGCACAAATGTGCCCATCATTTCTCGACACATCCACCCCAGTGTCTGCCCTGTAGTTTGTGTTTACCCCCCTTCCTCTTCACACTTACTCAGACTCCTCTAATTTGTGAAGTGTGACTAACGGGATTTATCGTCTTTACGTTTCCCGGCAGAGACTTGGCCTGATCATAGAAGAAACCCAGCGTATGAGTCTCTACCAGAGAAAGAACTGTTAAGGGTGAAAGCCTGGACGCCGTGGCCTCTCTAGGCCATGGCCACAAGGATGCCATGGCCGAGAGGAAATCTCAGTGGGAGAACCCCACATCCCGGCTTCCAAAGTGAACATGGTCGCAGGACAAAGAGAAAATCTCCTCATGAAAGCCTATATAAATATTATAAAAAACATTTCTGAAACCGCATCCGTGTGGTATCGTGGATACATTTATTTTTCTGTAATATAATTTGTGTACACACTGTGTTTTTTTTTCCCCCTCTGCCTATGCGTCCTGGCTCTCGAGCAGTTAGGCTCCTAGCTTCACACTTTCAGCTAGGTCACCAATTCCTTGAGGCTACCTGATCGCTATTATATGAGTTTCACATGGGAGCTACCTGTCGCATGTCCGCCTAGCAGCGCGCCATAGCCGGAAGTCCTCTTCCTCTTCACACTTACTCAGACTCCTCTAATTTGTGAAGTGTGACTAACGGGATTTATCGTCTTTACGTTTCCCGGCAGAGACTTGGCCTGATCATAGAAGAAACCCAGCGTATGAGTCTCTACCAGAGAAAGAACTGTTAAGGGTGAAAGCCTGGACGCCGTGGCCTCTCTAGGCCATGGCCACAAGGATGCCATGGCCGAGAGGAAATCTCAGTGGGAGAACCCCACATCCCGGCTTCCAAAGTGAACATGGTCGCAGGACAAAGAGAAAATCTCCTCATGAAAGCCTATATAAATATTATAAAAAACATTTCTGAAACCGCATCCGTGTGGTATCGTGGATACATTTATTTTTCTGTAATATAATTTGTGTACACACTGTGTTTTTTTTTCCCCCTCTGCCTATGCGTCCTGGCTCTCGAGCAGTTAGGCTCCTAGCTTCACACTTTCAGCTAGGTGAAAAAGACGGGATCTGGCCGGCCAGACCTGGCAGCCCACCTCAAAACAGCATGCCAAAGCCATTAGTGTATAATAGTCCAGTCAGGATTTACCACTGGGGCCTGGAGAGCTGAGAAGGGAACACAGCACTCACTTGTTTGTTTGTTTTACAACCCTCTGCCCCGCTCAGTCTGCAAGGTGCCAATGGTGTTTTGTGTGGTTGAATTCACAGCTGATTCGAGCGGTGTAAAGTATATCAACAGCAGTGGCTGCAGTACACTTGTTTTGAAGAGTTATGTCGGAATAAATCATTCGTGACACTGCGATTCATTTAACAAATCCCAGCTAACCCGCCGTCCTCTGAAATACAGAGGAAATACACTTTGTGCTGTCACTCACTCACTCAGAGGTCGGTACGTTTCCCAAAGGTGACTACAGCAGCTTGGTGAACTAGCTACACACAGAGTGAGCAGCAGACTCATGTACATGTGTTTCATACTTTGATGGCCTAGTTTTCATCCTCATCAAAAAAGCAATGAGATAAAGAGTGCGTTTCTCCATCATCCATCAATTGGCTGATTTAGCCCCTGGGCCGATTTTGGCTACCTGGGTATTTTTCAGCTGAGCTTTCATTACCAAATTGAAACAATAATACTGATTTATGTGTCTTCTTAAAGGCAGCGTTTATGAATTACATTCTGAGAGGCCAGAGGAGTAAGACCTTAGGCTGACAAAACAGGGTTAAGCTACTCTTTTCGCTCTGATTCCGAGCTCAGAGGTCTTATTTGAGCTATGAAAAATGGATGGATGTGCACAGGTTTTGTGCACAGTGCATGTCTGTGACAACAGGGCCGGGTGTTACAGTTCCACTATAAAATGTTTTTATGAAGCCATAAGTCTGACTGGGACAGGAGGCAATATTTCTTCTGGAGGAGGTGATCTACGTCAGGAGGGGTTTTCGCAGTTAATGAACAGTTGGGTAACAAAACAATTTGGACCTGACCTTGACATGAGAACTGAGGCAAATACAATAAACTTTTGAATCAAGTAAACTTTGTCAACACAATGAGGCATGGAAAGCTGGTTCTTGATATTACTCTGAACTTGCCAAACTTAGAGTTCAGTCAGAGGCATTATTATTAATTTCACTTTTATTCACAGGCTTGACTCGCGGTAAGTGAGTGTGTTTTGTCTGTTCTCATCAGAGAAGGGACCACACACACACACACACACACACACACACGCACACGCACACACACACACACACACACACACACACACACAGCTATGCATACATGTAGAACATTTACAAGCCCATCCCCATTCCCATTCCCACAGGACTCCAGTGAACAGACAGCAACTGCCCACTCAAACAGAGGCCTTATAAATCACTGATGTAGACACATAAACATACAGTCAGAACCTATGAGCTGACTGATGTGCTCACAGCGCGTGTGCATGCATTAAAATGTCTGAACGCCAGCCTCCAACAAACAGCATGTGTGTACCTGCGCTGGGGCATAAATCTCTGCTTCCTCTTTAGCAGGTGGAAGGATTTGCATTACAGAGCCTGTGCACCGCGAAGAAGCCCGGGTCAGCCCCATGGGCAGCTATTCCACCATTAGCTCATAAAATGCTGACTCTGTCAGTGAAATTCTCACAGGGCTTTGGTTCCCCAAGTATAATGGGGAAGACGGGGGTCTGCAGGAACCATGAAGGTACAGACGAGCAAGGTACAGCCTTCACCAACACTTTCTGCTGGGATTCTCACTATGAGGAAGATCTAGCCATGACACACAATAAACATCTGGCACACGTGGATGAGAATAAGCCACAGATTAGAGACAGGAGATGTCCTCTGGGGAAACACGCTAAAGGCCCAATCAGTGACACAAAACTGTTTTCTTCTGTTACACACATTAAAGTCAATGGGGGTGCTTGTTCCATTCAGTTAAATAATACATGATGTGATGGGAGAATAACCAAAGATGGTAATAATTTGAATGTGTTGTCATTGTGTCATGCAGCAGTTTTACCTTTGGCAAGGGTATACTGTTACATACGGCTGTAGTTCTGATATCGCTGAAACCTTCAGCTTATCAAACCTGACTTCATGGATTGAATTTCATGTCTCATCAGTGGACCCTTGGAAACCCTATTATTGTTTTAAAGCACTGCTTTAAGTCTTCGTGCCCCCTGAACATCTCAAAAATAAATTTACTTAGCACTGGCTAAATTCCCCCTGACCATGTTACATACCTACATGTGGTTTTATTTATATTTTTACGGTGTATTTAAGGTTAAATGGTTTACATGGTAGTTTTAGGTATAAAACCTAAAAGAAAAAAATCATTATGTATTTCTTCCTTTTCCCCCTTTTTCCTTTAGAGCAACTGGTATCACCTAAACGTGCATGGACACACAATTTGTGTTTACCTGGCCATGTGACTGAAGCTACGGTGCACCCAGTGACGTCAGCGTGCATTCCACACATTCATCCGTTCAGTTCTCACTGACACTGCCTCAAATGATGAGGAATAATGGGATCAGAGATCATACATTGTAAAAGCAGCAATCATTTACCGAGACTGTGTTTGCAACATTTATCTTTTCCTGATCAAATAAAGGAGCGCTACTTTGTACTTGCCATCTGTTTTCATAAACAGTTGTGCGTTCATGAGCAGCTATTGCCTGAAATAGTCTTCCTGTTCCACTTAAAATATCCAAACCATAAATAATTGCAAAACTGCTGCCAAGAGATGGATACAGGGAACAAATCACAAATCACAACATAAATATGCATGAAGACTTCTGTTTTAAAATATAGTGCTGCTTTTTGGCATTTGTGTCAGAAGTATCTTACTGCTGAGATAGTGTGTTTTTCTTTTTTTACATTATGGAGGAAAAATAATACTAACCTGTAATGTATGTAGGATAATGTGTGCTCATACTTGCTAATACTTGTTTAGATGCGAAAAGGGATGGATTTTAGAAAATGCATCATCATGCTAGGAACGAATACACAACACTGACCATGCAAGTGAAATTCTCATGTAATTTCATTCATTTGTTGTATTTGCTGTCTCAACATCTGTTTGTGTTGCCAGCTGCTCATTTGACCTACAGTATGTAGACATCCTTAATAATACTGTCATCTTTAATACTGAACAAGTCAACAATGAGTTGAGGCAGCTCAATAAAATATATTTAAGGACTCCACCTTTGCCATTACCTACATACATGTGTAGACTGTCGGTTTTATACAGTAGTACATACTTCTCTCGCGAGATGTTTCCCTTTCCTATTCTCTTGTGGAAAACAACCAAAAAAAACAACCAAAAAAACAAAACAAAACAACACTCACAACTGGGGAAATGTAAGACAACAAAACTCTGAGAGACCTTCTGAATCCTAAGCCGGTTCTAAACAGTCGTCTCTGCTGCACAGCTGAGGAAACAATTTGCTGGGACCTTTGCCTTTAGCGTTCTGCTCCCCACGCTATGCTCCAAAGACACTACTGAACCGCAGGCTCATCTTGCTACCATCTGAGCGTGTGATGGAGGCTGCGTTCAAACACAATCACTCACTGCACAGTCCGAGCCCCCATTTGTTATTCTCTTAATTGGCTAATCAGTAACAATGGCAGGACAATTAATCAAAAGAAAAGAAAGATTCCACCTGGTTTTAGGGCCCTGTGCAGCAGGGGTTTACATCCCCATATATGTCCGACGAGGCGGCTTTGTAGCCTGAAGCTAGTGTGACTTCTCGTCCGTAATTGCTGTAATTGCACTTTCCACAGACCATGTAAAAGCAGCAACAAATAACGTCTGCTGCTGCTCTGAATAAATGATGACCGTCATCCAGGGTTGTTTTCACAATCCCAGGCTGAAAAATGCCCAATTGGAAAGGATAATCCAGTACGATTAATTAGGGAGGTAGACCAGAACAGAGGTATCATAAAACTGAGCCATAAACGGCTCCAACTGCACTGTTGATAAAGCTGTACTGTGGAAGACTTGTAAATACAAAATGGCCACCCCGGACTTAGAAACTGTGGAGATTTGGTCCCATCTGAAAAATCAGCACATGTGATATCTGCACGTTCACATTCATCTCAGAGAGAACAGACCTCGAAACGTATTTGTTCGCCCCTCATGACCTAATTAGTTGAGCAATAGGGAACTGGTGCATACAACTACAGGGACTAGTCACTGATACTGTCACACTGTGGAAGGAAGAATCCACAGACAGACAGACAGACAGATAGACTGCATATGCATCCAACACACTGTCATCAATCACAACATAACAGAGGTAATCACAGCAACAGTAATGCACTGTCAGAGGCTGACAGCCAACATCTAAGTGACAGCTTCTAAGTTAAAAGGGCAATTACTGTATTGGGAAACTGTATTTTCCATTCACTTAAAGTTTGATGGACTTGAAATAATCCCTCTATTTTATTAATTAAACAAATAATATTTGGTGGGCAACCTGATAAATTAGCTGATTCTACTTGCATCAAACCTTGGAAAAGGTCACTTGACCTTACGAGGATATTTTGTTTAAGTGGCATTTGTTAAATTCTCTTTGCAATGTTTAAATCCACCCTCCGTGTCTCTAATGCCGACCTTGTCCTTGACTGTGTTTGATCGCTCTGCTGAGCTGGCAGTGCCTGGGGACCTGCGTTGGCAGAGTGGTCCTCACCTGAGGCAATTATGCCCTGAACTGTGGCTCAGTAGGTTATGGTTTGTTAATGCTTCCAGGGTCTGAGGTCAAAGCTTCAGTCACACGTAACAATGCACTAATAGGCAGAGCTGTGTCCTGGGGCCTGGGCCTCGGAAAGTCAAGGCTGAGTCAGTCAGAAGCCCAGCTGTGACTCCAGGCTGAGCTGGAAGGCAGCGCTTTTTTTGTTTTGTTTTGTTTTTTTTATGGTCGTCATCTGGCATGGCTGCCTTTCAGGCAAACCGCACACAATCGCACACACACACAGACACACTTGTGAACTATTCCTCATGCTTCTTCTGTCTGTTTTTTTTCCCCCTCTCACACACTGCCACACACCTACAGAGAAACTTCACACAAACACACACACTCGTGTGCACCTGTCTAATTGATCAGGACGGCACCTGTTGATTAGCCGGAGCCACAGAGTCGATTACAGTTGTCCTGCTCCCGACCCAAACTCATCACCGAGACAGCCGCTCAGTCTTCACTGTCCGCTCCCCGTCACACTGCTGACAGGATGAATGGCGACGAGCCACACATCCACAGAACAAAGAAGTGCCAACGTTTCTGACACAGCAACGCACTCCTCATCAGCACTGCACCACTCGCAGTCGTTTCGGTTGAAGTGCGTTGTGCACAGGCAGTTTAATGCTTTCAACATGAATACATTCCTCTGAACAATGACAACAAATATAACACAGAACCATTCACAGCTTCACTATGTGAGTGCTTGGCGAGCCGGACCGGCCCGACACTCCACTGGCCCGTTTGTTGACATGTTGATAGTTTTAAGGCTTGAAAACAGTCAGACGTTGTTGAACTCTTTTGGCCCATTATGCTCACAAAGCCTCTGGAAGCACCTCTCTGAGTTACACACATGTGTACAGTGTACTAGTTATTGGAAACTTACACTCTGTCCATGTGTAACTGAGTTAATTCTAAATACAAATAACAATCATTTTTAGCATCTGTGCCAAAATAGTGGTAATTTTGATGATGCCCCTTTTTCAGTTCCGATATAAACTAAACCTGAAGTGGATTTATTGTCCTCTGGCACAATGGGGATGTCTGGAGCTGTATTAATCTTTTTTGGCAGAGATACAGAAAACAGTATGTTTCCTTTTCGTCCGAGCTTGTCCTCTCACCGGAGCGAGAAAGGAGAAAGGAGAAGGGAAAAGGCAAAACTGAAACGAGGGAAAACCTGTAGAAATGAGAAGGGGTCGGCCGTTCAGTGAAATTCAACAGTGCATGAAAAGAAGGGAGAAAAACGAACACATCTGGCGTGGAAACAGGAGAAGGGTTTGTCGGGGCATATTCAAAGTTTAAGGACGAGAGGAGAGATGGAGAAGGAAAAGAAGCGGACGGGGAATAAAATAGGAACTAATCATGAGAGAGATGGAGCTGGGAGGCAAGAGGAGACAGAAGATGACTAAAATAGGGACGGGGTAGTGAGAGAGAGAGAGAGAGAGAGAGCGGGAGAGAGAGAGGGGTTCGGAGTGAGACATGGAGAAATGGGGACGAAATGAGAAAGACGTGAATGGTGAAAGAGACCAAAGTCCAGGGCTCTAATCATATGAGCCCATTGTGAAAGTATAGATTAGGGGGAGGAGCTTTTAGCTGGAGGAGTAATGTCTCCATCCGGAGCCAGAGCTCTGAGCGCACACAGGACAAGATGTGGGGGAAAGGAAAAAAAAAATGGACGCACCTCCCCAGAGTGGGGAGCACGGTGTTACCATGGAAACAGCTCTGACGTCAGAGCAGGCATTATGTGATTACTCATAGAGTCTGTTGAGGAGCGGGCCAATAAAACAGGGACCATTACTCACACACACACACACACACACACGCACACACGCACACACACACACACACACAGATGGCCAGAGATCAGGTTACACACACGCATATGCACGCACACACACAGCACACATACACTCGATACACAAATAAACACATAAGGATACACAAGTGCACACACACACACACACACACACACACAGTGTGGCAACTCACACTAGTAGTGCCGCCTTAAATGAAAAGCAGACCGATGATGCACCATGAACATTTTTACAACCCAGACTCAGTAAAATTGGCAGAATTTTACAAGGGCTCCTGATTTCAGATGTGAAACATGCAAACTCAGCTTTGGCCAGATAACCTTGGTGTTGAGGAGGGAGGCAATAAGTCGGATGGATACTCATTGCTCAGCACTGGAAACTCAACACGAATGTCGCCTGAGTGCCTGCAGAGCGCGAGTGCAGCTCTGTGTCGTGAAAACAAGGAGGGCAAAGTCCACCTCATCAGCACCATCACAGCCCGAGTATCACTGGCAGAATCTGCGTGTTGTGCATTCCACACATTCTCACCCATGTTTGACAAAGTGCATCAAACATGCACGTTGACATGTTCACTATAGTGCGTCACAACACACACGCACGCACACTTCCTCTAACCATCTCCCACACATTCTCCACTGGGGAGTTAAAACACTGTTAAGGCTGATAAGGATCCGGGCAAACAGTGTGGATAAACAGTCGCTCTGGTAATTAAGAAAAGCGGGCCAATCACAGAAGAGTATTCCGAGACAAACATGTGATCCAGACTCCATTACTAAGGGCCGTATGCATTCCCACCGCACAGACCATTAGATGAGTACAGACGAAATCACAGAAACACTAAAAAACTAAAAAGGCAGGAGTTTACACAGAGAAAACATCTGCTGTGTGTCACTGATACACAGTGCATTGAACTGAAAACAAATAAAAAGCTTATCTCTTTGTTAAAGTAATGGCTTTTTGACACATTCCAACGCGGGCGTGCTTTAAGCTTATTCAGACATGACGGAATGTTTTAGGAAAGACCGACAGCACTCATACATTATGTGGTGGACAGGCTTTTGTACCAGTTTATGTAATGTGCTTTTACCTCCAACAGCCTCATTCGTTTTGTGGGTCATTACAAACATAGGACGTTACCAGTATAGTACACAGCTCTTAAAGATGAAAAGGTGTGTTTAGTCATTGTTTACAGTTTAATATCTTAACAAAATATGTCTTGCCTATTACTATTCCTCTTTTGAGTGCCATATTAAAAACAAGTAGACCAGATTTTTCCCCCTGATGTAGCTGTTTGTCATTTTTTTAAAGTCTCCGCTGCATCAGCTGTACCTGTGTCTGTACAACCTGTTACAGTGTAAGCTTCACCCAGCATCACTCCATCTTTGTCTACAGTATCTCTGTTTTCAACTGTCCTTAATGTGCATGACGCACTTTCACTTATTACATTTGGGACAAGTGTTCCATGTCACTTCTCTGCCACAAATGTGACTGAGCTCTGGCCAAAACCTGATATACTACACTCTGCATCATCGCTAATTTGGTTACAAAGATACCATATCTGAGTTGATCTGATTACAGGCTTACATGCCCAACAGCTCTCCCCCCTTCTGTTTGTCCCCGCTCAGGGTGTGAAGGTGTCTTATTTGTGCACCTATTAGCAGGCAGACATGCATACATTCATGCAGCACAGTGTGCACCACGTGTGTACGCACTCGAGTAAGCTGCGGTCCACCTGGCAGCCCAGTCAACTTAACGAGAGTCATATTCATGCAGCATGTGCAGCCACATCCGCTGCCTGAGGGTGCGACCAGGTGCTCCGACAACACAACACATGAGAAGGATCCTCCCAGAGAGGCCTCTCGTCAGATCACTGCGACCACCATCGCACCACCCAGAAGGAACGTTTCCCTATAAAGATTCTCTGTAACGTGCTGTTACCTGACCGTGACTCGCTTTTAAATATGGAGGGAGGCCGATCTGAAACATGGGGATTGCGTTAACTTTCCAAATCAGTGACTAGCCTCTAAAAAATACTTACATCACGTACAATCACGTTAGTTTCTACAGCGTACCTGAATGTTTAAATTGCAGAGACCACTTAATTTTCATTTATGTCAAATGGTGTAATATACCTGAACATATACTAGCGCCAACTAAAACATACTAGTTATGTGAAATGTTGTGTGCCTGTTTTGTGACACAATAAAAATACCCCTACTGTTTAACTCACAAAACATATTCATTCATTTTCATATAAAATCACATTTACACCTACAAATAAAACTGAGCAACACAGTGGCAACATGTTTGCACATACTCGCAAGCTGCTTGTGCAGTAAAATATAAAAGAATATATCTCCTCATTGCAAAGGAATGGTGGCTGGAGCAATTTAATCATTGACTTGCTGAAGGAAACTTTGACATGCAGAACAAGAACCAGCAGCCCTGTAATTAATGAAGACCATAATAAACTTACTGAGCCACAGCCACCTCAAACTGTTTATACAGAGATGTTTAGTAATTGTTTTCAACTAGATTGTATTAGGTTTTGTTTCTCTGCGTCTTAAATCTGTGAGGATTCTGCTATGAGACAAACAAGAGAAAACATTAAAGAACAACAAGGAAAAAGACACAAAATTGTAGATTCTCAATTCGGCAAAAACGTGTAGGTGTCAAATTATTAGAAACGTTTAAAGAAAAAAAAAATACACTAGCTTTAAAGTAATTACAACACAAACATGTTTTACTCGGTGTAAGATCTGATAGGAATCCTTTGTTGCACAATGGTAAAAAGGCAATGACAAAAGTTTAAAGATATGTGGTTGGCCCACAGGGAAGGATCTCAGCCGGGCCTGGACTAGGTCCATATTTGGTCCAGTCAACTCAGATCTGACAGTACAACTGTACCAATGAATCACAGCTGCATGGTCTGAAGAAACCTTTACTCACACTCCTTAGACTCCCATGAAGCAAAGGTCAAACGTTTTGGGGGCTTATGAAGGAACGACCTGCAACTTGGCCCATGTGGACATGAACAACTTGGCCAGTGCGATGCTGCTAGTGTGGCACTGAAGGTCAGTACCGGAATTTGAGACGTGCACGTTCGTGTGCATGCGGGTGTGTTTGTGGGTGTCCAGCATGCATTATCTCCCACAGTCTTTTACTCTCAAATGTGACCCCTGGTTCCAGTTTCTTTCCTGCAGCTGACCACCATGTGTAAAAGGCCCTCACAGGTCCACTGAATCTCTGTCTAATGGCCTGCACAGATGCCACTTTCCTGGAACAAGTCCTCCCTTCTGTGTGTGTGTGTAAATCGTGTGTGTGTGTGCGTGTGTGTGTGTGCAAACAAACTCATTCCAGACATTTCCCTCGAAATGTTTCGCCACTGTCTGGAAACAATGAAAGGTGCAGGGTGGTAAGTGGGGAGCTCAGGAAAGAGGAAGAATTCTGGAAAATGGCAAAGCGGCACAAAGGGAAACACATGAGGGGGAAAGTTGTGCTGCTGTTTTGACGAGCGTTGTTGGGAGTAAGTAAAAAGGGAAGTTCGTACACTCACAGAGGGCGAGTTGTGGGGGCAGAGGAGAGGAAGGAGAGAGGACAGATCATTGACTTAATGGCAGAAGTGAGGCTGTCAAGAGCTTCAGGGACAATGTCTGTCTGGTTTGCTCTGGTCCTGGTAGAACGTGCCGCGTGATGATGGAAATCTTACACTAACTCAAAACAAGCCCACTGACCTTTTCATCCACCGGCCCCTGAATCACTTCTGCCACCGTGGAAATGAATGAGTGTTTATTACATCTGTGGCAACATCACAGGCACTAGCCCCCTTAACACAGGTATGTGTGTGTGTGTGTGTGTGTGTGTGTATATATACTATACATGCATGTGTAAGTGTTGTCTCTCTGTGTTTTCTCTGACATCTAAGTGCGATCCTTCCGATCAGCAACAATATGTGAAACGAAGCAGACAAATCTGCGTCCACACTCCATTCACTGTCCCACAGCAGAATATGCACCCACTAAGATGAACGAGAAGAAACATTAAGACCTTAGTCACAGCAGATTGAGTCGCTCACTGAAGGTGACCAATCTTCATCACCACAGACATTTCAAAATGAATAAGACTGTAAAGCAAGAAGCCGTCTCACCATTTTGCTTTCTGGTCTTTGAATCCTGAACACACAGAAAAAAAAACCTGACCCTGTATCTGCCTGAAACAATATAGAGGCTGACTTTTCTCCAGGGAAAAAATAACAAATGATCAATCTCTGACTGCCAAAACTAAGTTAGATTAAAAAAAACACAACAGTTTCAACATATCAATAGCAGACAGCCAAGCGCATGATTAAGATCAATGGGAATTGATATTTTCCTTTTCCATAGATCTTGGACATTTGTCAGATTTTTGTCAGACATTGGAAACTGACTGCCAGCTGTGGTTTGGCAGGTGTTACTGCAATGCAGTTGAAATGGAGAAATCCTCTGACCCCGTTATGAACGTAGACACGTATATATGCAACAAACAGTAAATCCAAAAATGTCCCAGAGATTCAGAACAGTTCAGGGATGATGCCCTCAGATGTGGTGTTTATATGGAGAACAAGTCAAACTTGTGATGTTCAAACACAAATTCACAAGGAGTTTCAGATGCAGATCAGACTGCTCTCCTCACCAACTTCTCCAAGCACTGGAAATCTATAATAATATTTGATTTGCCAGGTATAAAACTTTTGTGAAAGGTTTTCTCCTCATTACCACAAATTATATACAAGATTACTTACACCACAAATTGTGTTGTATCAAGTATCAAGCATGGTGGCACGCGACAAACTCATAAATGGACAAAGGATTGATTTCAAAAAGCACAGAAATACAGCCTCTAAATAGCAGAGTTATTGGCCACATGGGCAAATAACAATAACATCTGTCATTGGAGCAATGAGATCTCTCCAACCTCCTATTACAAGCACTTTATCACACACCTTTACGTTATCAATAACAGGTAGCATGTAGGAGGGAGATAAAGTGAGACTTTATTGGACTGTAACATGTCGAATGAAGTGACAGAGCAGAATGAAAAGCTTTATGTAACGTCTGAATGAGCAGGATGGAGTCAGTATAGAACAGAACTAGTGCTCATCATTAGCTCGTCTTCCCTACATCCGCTTTACATTACAGGAACAATGTAGCTGACGTACATACTGCAGAATCCGCTTTCTGTCCTCTTACACTAATATGGAGGTAACATCACAAACACATATTGACACATAACCCTGACAATGGATTGACAGCAAAACAATGGATTGACAGCAAACCCCACTATCTTCCTCTGACCAGGCCCAGTGCTGACGAGTCTGTGTCCACTGCAGCCTCGTGTGTCTGTTCTTGGCTGAGGAATCAGATGTGGTCCTCTGCTGTTGGAACCCAGCCACCATAAGGCACAACATGCTATGCACTCTGAGACGTTGCCATTGTAGTAAAGAGTGGTTATGTTATGCTCCAACCAGTCATTGTCCTCTGATATGATTTTTATCAATGAGGCTTTTTTTCATCTGCATCACTGCTGCTGAATGCCTTTTGTTTTTTTTCCCCACCATGCTGAATAAACTCCAGAGACTGTTGTGCAAAATCCCAGAAGCTCAGCAATTTCAGAAATGCTTAAAGGAGTGTGTCTGGAGCCAACAATGATGCATCCCATTTGTTCCTCATTCTGACGTATGATGGGAACATAAACTGAGGCTGCTGACCTGTATCTGTATGATTCTGTGCGTTACGCTGCTGCTCCCCGAGTAGCTAATTGGATAATAGCATGAAGGAGGGGCGCAGGTGTTCCTAATAAAGTGCTCGGCGAGGTCATGACCTGAATGACCCACTAACGTGTTCTCTGTAGTCATGCTTTACGTCTGCCGTCCACACAAGAGCTGACAAACACATCAGTGCCACTGATTCTTTTGCGACGGTTATTTTAATGGGAAATAAAGACAGGGCAGACAGCGTGCGTGCAGGGTCGCGTTTCATGTGCGCTTGTGTGTATAAGTGCATTAGTGTCTGTGTGCGCGCACGGGCTCATCTGTGTAACATCTGCTCAGCGAGCCCAAGGCTCCTCGCCTTTTGAGAAATGGGTCACGTTTCCCGATGACGTCAAAAGTCCTTCTGCCTCTCCAGTCTGTGGAGCTCTGCCAAAACCACCACATGCCATTCCTCGTCCTTACAATGGAAAACGCTCTCTCCAAAAACCTTGATGAGTTAACCTGCCAAACCGCTCAGCTCTTAAACCTGTACACTGAAGTGGGTCTGACCATGACAGCGAGACACAAGGTAAAAGGGCTGATTATCCTCAGAGGAATAAAAAAAAACAACAACAACTCACACACAATAAAATATGTCAACACACGTTTTTATGTTAGCTACAACGGGAGACAAGTGAGAAACAAGCCATAAACAAGAAGAAGTGCAAAGTCGCAGATCATGAGAAGAGAAGAGAAGAGAAGAGAAGAGAAGAGAAGAGAAGAGAAGAGAAGAGAAGAGAAGAGAAGAGAAGAGAAGAGAAGAGAAGAGAAGAGAAGAGGTGTTAGTTCGAGCACATGTCAGTGAAGCTGTCCAGCCCTGAGGGATACAACACAGGGATCAACGGGGGTATGAATGGAGCAGTGGCTAATAGAAAACACCGGGACGTGAGGCAGCCCCGGGCATATGACCATTAAAATAAAGACCCACTATGCCTTTTCTATCCAGTCACGTTGTTTAGTCCCCCACTATTATCACCTTTCTTTTTACAACACACTTCCCTGGAAAAACACAAGGCATGACGCCGTCTTATCTGTGTGGATGGGGATTTATATGAAGTATGACAAAAACAATGCCACGTGCCTTATCAACGTGGCTCACGTGTTGGCATGGCACGTCTTTCCTTCAAAGCAATTAACCATTTAGCCATGCTATCATCCACTATCTCCTGCACAGGACGAGTCTAACCAAACACACACACACACACACATAGCGAGAGAGCGAGAGAGAGAGAGAGGAGCCTGGTGTTCATAGCCATTGATTATGGCCGAGTATAAACAGATGTCACCTGTACAAGAACACATCAGCCTTGACATTGTTTCGTGTCTCCAGGCAATGCACAGCATACAAGTCAACGAATCAATGAGCTCTTGTTCCGCTGGTCTGCTGAACCCTGTGTGTGCACACACGTGTATGTGTGTGTGTGTGTGTACATAAATTTGTCTCTGTGATGACAAATTTAACTGAAAGACTGTGCAGTCTTCATTCGACATGTTACAGTCACAATTACAAATGGCTGCTTCAGGGTAAAGACTTAGTGATGGTCAGTCAGTCAAACTCAGACAGAAAGGCTCGGGCTTGATTCAGCTATTTCCACCTGTGTTCCTCGGCTGGACCAGAACCAGTACCAGTGTGCATAGAGACAACCAGGAAGACGTGTGGCTGCTGAAGACCACTGGCAGATAAAAAGCCGTCAAGCAGCTCATCCTTTTCCAGAGGTCTGACTCCAGGCTGTGGATATCGCCTCTTAACTTTGGGTCCGTAAGTTTGCAGTCCACGCACACCGCCGTGATAATAGGTGGTTTTCTAGTCCAAGTCCAACTCATAAAACAACATGGTAGATAAATCAGGTCACTTGAAACGCTAAAAGTTAGCTGAGAGTTATCGAATGATCGGTCAAATTTGGTTCGAGAGACTGAGCGTACCCTCATGAGAGTCATTGTACAGTGGGTTTCAGGTTAACATGATATCTGAAATGGTTTGATGATGGGTCCTCGTGGGCCACAGCAACAACAATTTTGTAAGAACCCCTTAAATTCTATGATCGGTCACGTACAGAAAACTATAACAACACCCAAGTCGGGAACAACGTCAAGAGGCCTCCTGCTACTACATTACAGCTAAGAGCTTCATAATTTCAGTGTCAGCCTATGAATTATGAACCACATTCATGCTCTCAGGGGTCAAAACAAAGACGAAAGAAAAAAGAAGAAAGAAAAAAGTAAAGGAAGAAAATGAGAGATTGCTTTCACTCATAGCGACACAAAAATGAACTGGTTGTTCATTCAACGATGATAACAGGTAGCCGGTTAGTGAACTAGCAGGTGTTGTGTGTGGATGGTGAGGGGTCGATGTGGGGCCAAGTTACGAAAGTCCTGACAGTTCAATATGAGGCAGAGTTTCTGAATACAGACTATGTGCAATTTACTTTGACTTTATTTATATGGCACACTGACCTGCTTTATAATCCAAAAGACACAGGAATCTTACTTTCTAGAATGTGGAACCTGTAAATATTTATGCTACTTGGCACACTGTGAAGAAAAAAAAAATCTCCCCGTCAAGCTTTTCATAATGTTCCACTTTCACTTCACAAGATCTGGTCTACAAGGAGTGAGGTCAAGAAATACAGGTAATAGTGATAACATGAAAATCGCAGAGCAAAAATGGCTTTTTAATTGTTGACTTCTTCCACCCGCCTGTTGCTATTTTTAATTGAAATGAAAATAACTCACCTCCTTGAACTGACCATTCGCAGTCTGTGTTTGCAGAGTGGACTCAGAAATGTGACCGACGTGGTACAGAAATGGATCCACGCTGTTTTAACCGAGCATCATTACCAACACTTCCAATACTGATATTTGTTCATATACGACATGTCCATAAAAATAAAACTCAAAAGTACCATATAGTATCAAACTAATTCAGCACAGAGCCTCAGCTATAGGTTGCATTTTAATATCTGACTAATTGAAAGTGACTGTGTGAAAACAGCCCTTAACCCAAACCCTAAGTCTCTCACCCCTGCAAGGGTTGAAATAACCCAACTGACAGACAGATGTACAGACAGTTTTTTTTTCTTCTCCAACATATTTAGAGAGTAAAACCTAGCATTGAGCAGGGAACAGCAGAAGCCTTGTTGGCTGCAGGGACAGACAGGCTCATGGCGAGCCAGTGAGGCAGCGGGTTGGACGGATGGGGAGGACTCACCAGGCAGAGGTTACAATAACACATTTCCTCGCGCCATGCCATTGAGCTAGACAGACACGCTGCTTTGTGAGTAACCCTCATGCCGTGCAGTTCCAAAGATCATTGTTCCAAAGTTGGATCTCATTCTGCGATGGCTGCATTCATGAGAGGAATTCTACAATGCATGCAAACTTTATGAAGGATAAAATGTGGTAATACCGAGTGTGCAAGGAAAGTTGGAGTAAAGGAATTGTTCTAAAATATTCCAAACTTTCCTTCAGTGTTTGTACTTTTGTACTTTTACTCAAGTAGTGAACTTATGTCGGTATGATTGTGGATTGGATTGAATATATAATGCATCCAATCCTGAGAAAGGAGCTTGATCTTGACGAGTTGAATTAATACCTAATATATAATATACTGTACACTGGACAACTCTGGCAGGGACTAATCTGCTGCATTAGAAATACTTTCTGTAAACTCAGTTTTGTTTTAAATGTATGAGTTTACTAATACACGTGTATATAAGTATTTTTTAAAATGCTCCTTTAAAAATACTTTTAAAATACTTTTAACATTTCTTCTAACCCTGGTATTTTGGAAATGGTGATAAAATTATGAGGCTGTAATGTGAGCCTGTAATGTGAGGCTGTCATACAATAGCACAATAGCCTTTTTAGTTGTAACCATGTGTATTCAACCAGGCGGTGGATTATTAAATACAATAATCCATCAGTGAAAACAGCCTCCCTTGTCGTGCTCCTGAAATATATAATCAATAAATAGCTGACTGTATTTGAATTTATTGGGCAGGCTTAGTCAGAGCAGTTCAAAATGTCCCTGCTTGTTAAATGAATCATAGCAGCAGCAGCAGCAGCAGCAGCGACTGGACCTGAGACATTAGCTGCACCGTGTCTGTGAAGCCAGACGCTGATCAAAAGCCACAAGATCAATTTCTGTGACACCGCCGTCCCAGATGTACACGTGCACACTCAGAGAGGGGAAATGAACCGTTGTTTCGCCCATTTGTTTTTCACACATCCTAATGACGCCGGCTATTTACGTCTAGGTCTGCACCCCCCCACCCCCACCCCCCACCCCACACACACAACCAGCTCTCGGCTTCTACCTCCCCTTCACAAACATGCACATATGCACACTCTAGCGCACACTTCCCGGGGCGATGTGAGAGTGTCTATTCATTCAGTGGAGGCCAGCTGCACACCTGGTGACAGCCCAGGATGGTGGTGTTGGCTCAGGTCAGGGTGTTTGGGGGTGAGGAGGGCCGGGGGGTGAGGAGGGTTGGTGAATGGCCCCACAGGCCTGTCCTTCAGGGCCCGCTCAACCTGCACATTCCAGCTCATTCAGCAGTGAGACAGGCACAGGAATGTCCCCTCATGTAAGGGATCCCTGTCTTAAATGTGGGCTCCTCGTGTGATTGAAAAGGTCCTTTAAGAGGATAAATAGAGATGAAAGACAAATCTGTTGCATTCAGTTCCCTAAAGTAATGTTCTGCCACACCGGATATTTACTGGTACCTATTAACTCACTCCTGTTGATGTTTTGACACCATCCATCATTTGATAAGTTTGTGTTGTGCCTCTCAAAAATAGGATTCAGTAAAAAGTAATATTTGACCGAGTGAATTATTAACATAGTTGAAAAGTTTCATTACAGGTGCACAAAAGCATTTGTTTTGTTTTTTTTTGCTCACACTCTCTTCCTAACGTTGCCTCACACACACACACACAAATACACTCACGCAGATGTAGACGCATCCACGTACTGTACAGCTACACACACGTTGGTGCCAGGAACATTCTGTTCACCTCCATCAGTGAAATAGTCGGTCTCTTATGGTAACACAGAAAACCTGAGCGACAAAGTTGCTTTCGCCTCGACCGGAGAGCAGAAGAAAGTACAGCATGTAATCGATCCCTCAACATGCACACACACAAAAAGAAAAAATCAAAAATGTACTTAAGATTCCAGCACTTTATTCAAATGGGAGGCCGTTATTGGGATCCTGAGGTGTTAATATGTGTGCTGTGTGTCAGGACTGGAGGCCTATGCCTGTCTAGCAGTTCCAGCTGCGTTGGGTTGTGTCTGTGGTTTGAGGCCCTCCGAGTTTCTCCGAGCGGATTCAACCTCTCAGCCTGCAACAGCTGGCAGCCATCAAGCTGCTGGCAACACACACACACAGACACACACACACACTTACTCACTTACATGCACACACATGCTCACACAGATGTCCTTCCATAATTTCCATGGTAATCTGTAGGGAGCCAGACCGTGGCCGTGCCAGGGGGAGGGAGGAGATGGAAGAGGGGTACTGCACTTAATCCTGGACCTGGAGTATGGCTGGCTTAGGTGTTCAAAGACACGGGGCAAGAATCAGGATATGAGCTCCTCTTGTTGCCATATACGAAGGTAATGAAAGTATTGGACACATGTGCTGAGCCATGTAATGTAGAGTTTGAAGAATATTTCCACTGTATTACAACCTCGGTCTTATTTTTGCAGTTTGACTTTGGTTATAGAAACATTGTTCCTCGCCAGTTCATTTCTGAGTATATGGCAACACCACTGAAAAGAGTGTGGATGGGTGTATGAGGAAGTTAGATGACTGTATAGGTTTTACAGGAAGAGTTCTACACTATATGCTACAAACGTGGATGATGGTGGTGACTGTGACAAAGTCCTGGCCGATTGTTTTTGGTATCTGAATACAGTGTTTAGCACTTTAATCCATTCTCAGTATTTGTAGAGCCACATACACTTGCATCATGATCAAAAAGGAAAACTGTCTACAACAAAACAAACAAAAAAACCCAAAAAAAACAGAGGCAAGGAGCTCCTTTACACACAGTTAGGCCAAAAGTCAATGTACTGTGTCACTTACAGAACAGCCAACATGACAGCGGTAACACACATATTTGGTGCACACTTAAAGTTTCTACACTGCATCAGTCAAAGGCAAGACTTTTCCACCGTGCAGGGGGGTAAGAGTTTGCCTGCTGCTTTGCCTGGCTACTAAACAAAACCTTGAATGACCTACTTTCAGTTCTACCCCTTGCCTCCTCTCTCTCACACACACACACACACACACGCACACACACACCCACACACATGCACACACACACGCACACACACACACACACACACACACACACACACACACACACACACACACACACACACAAAGTGTGAAGTGAATTGCCCAATCATAAGACGTACAACGCCATGCTGATATCAGCTTCCTTTCCAAAAGCAGGGGGAGGCTTTCAGCGAGACTGTTAGGCCCGTCCAGTCAAAAGAATAAATTGTAAAAAAAAAAAAAAAAAAATCATATCCCATGAGGCTAAGTGTTTAGAATACAAACAAGCTGTTTGGGATGAGAGTGCACAGTGGCCCAGTGGTAAATCACTGCCCTACAGGCTATCAACAACCTCCTCCCTCCAAAACACAATTCAATTATGGACGGTGCAGCAAAAATAGAGTAACTGGAAACATTTACAACGGCAACAGTAATTGTGTTTGGATCCCATTCCACAGGAAGTCATTATCATAGATTTCAAGAATATCTTTATCATCCGAGTTAAGAAAGTATTTCCTCCTCCGGTTGGGATAATATTTGTGTTGGTGTCAGGGAGAGGACAGAGAGCAGGAAGCTGTGGCGAGGGGGGGCGGAGTCAGCGACAGTGTTTCCAACACCTTGCAAAGAGAACGGTTAAAAAGAGCGACTGTTTCATCCTGCCCCATCATCCTCTGATCAGACAATGTGTCTCAGGTAAGCTGAGTTACAAACAGTGAGCGCGTGCTGACAACATGGCAGCCTGCAGCTCTCGTCTCCTCGGCCTGTGAGGAAAGAAAGTTCCATGGCAGCGCTGATGTCTGCAGCAGCCTTGGACTCAAATTTCCTTACACGCTGTGAAAAGCGATCCACACCACAAGTCCACACCTCTTCCTCCAGTTCAATATCCCGAGCTGAAATACAGAAGACTGGCCTGTCATTTTGTATTTAGCAAAGAAGAAAAAACTATCCCGCAGAGCTCACCGCTATCAGCTCAGCTGATGATGACTTTCTTTTATTATGCCCGTGATTGGGACAATGACCCCGGCATGGTGAGGTGGCGGCCCCCACTTGGTGAGCTAATACATGCCAGCAGCCAATTTGTGATCAAAAGGGGGGCAAATGGCTGTTTATTAAATCTGCAGTTGTGCAGATCTACTGTTCGTCTGCTTTTTCAAAGCACTGCAGCTCTATTAGACACAGCAAAAGTCAAGACATCATGTATCTGTCGTCTAACTAAGAGGCATTACCCGGAAACGATGGCCTCCTCACTTCTGTGCAAAGCTACTTTTTTTTTCCTGGAGGCAGAGTCAGTTCGACACTTTATGCTGTCTGACATCCACCCTGTCCTCATCACCGTGTGGTGGTTGCATTTTTGCCCCTACGTGTGCCTGACCCCCTCCAGGGAGGCCAGTGTGAGCGAGGTGATGACTAGTGCGGGTCAGCATGGGCTTGTTTACACATTACAGACCACACAGACAAGACACGGTTAAGGCAGCATATGCACACCATGTGTTTCTCAATTACAGGCAGGCCACGGCTGGTCAGACGCTTAGCACAACCACGACGCAGATGAGCAGGAATGGTAGATTTAAGCTTTGCTGCAGAAAATCGATGACATGTCTGGCCTTATTTCCATAAACTATTAAGACAGCCCGAGCAGCGCTGTTGTAATGTGCCACGCTGCTGGAGATCAGCAGCGAGACTCCGGCAGGTCGAGGAATCCGAGCAGAAATGCAGAAAATGTTTGCACCTTTCCATGATGCGTTCTAGTGGGTCTGGTCTTTCCCTCCTGCTCAGTTGTTACTGGGGCACCAGAGAGAGAAAGAAAAAAAAAAACAATAATAAAAAGGAAATCTGAAGCAGACCTAAACCTGATAAATCCCAGAGCAGCATCAACGTTGTTAACTACTAATGACTTGATCTGAGGGATATTTGTACTGTTTTCCAAGTGACTGCATCTCAAACCCCTGAAAATAACAGAGTCTGGATTTACAGCTTGTTTAATTCCTCTTATTATGACAAAGAACCTGCGGACAGGAGTGAAAACATGATTGCAATATGTCAGAATTTGTGTTTGTTTGATTTGGGCATTTTATTGTCACTGTTTACATCCTGTTTTTACTGCATGTTCTGTGTGAGATGACAGATGAGAGGTATAAGTTCCTCATTTAAAAGAGACAAATAATGTATATTTGTGTCGTTGTGTGCAAATAAACATTTGTCAGCCTGAAGAAAAACTACTGTTGTCTTTCCATCATTTAACACTGGTCCTTAAAAAAACAGCAGCATGAAATATCCTGCAACATACCAATTTGTTTACAGTATACAACCACAGTACTGTATATGAATCGCCATCCCATGGCTTATGCTCATTTGAAATTAAAGACACATTCTCAGTCCATCACTGCAGCAGAATACCTGAATATATAAATTAACACACACTTGGATCAGCTTCAACTAAAACATCAAACCTGAAAAAAAATAATAATAAAGTGTAAACTATGAGAAAAATCCAGTCCTTCCATATCCTGTGTGTGTGTGTGTGTGTGTGTGCGTGTGTGTGTAACCACAACGAAAAACAAACAAGCTCACGACAACACTAACTAGCCCTGAGAGCTGAGGGCATCTTTCAAGTGGCTGGGCCGACAGTGCAGCCTCTCATCTCCCAGCCTAACTGCACTCACAGGTGACAACGAGGGCTTTGATCAGCGGGAAAATCTGTTTCCCATTCACAAGCTCAGCACGCTCATTGATTTTCCATAAGTTGGGCTGAGAAGCTGATACGCATGTGCTTGAGTTAACACAGGTATACATGTGTCTCTGTGTCAGAGGAGGTTTCAAAGCCACAACTGCTCCACATTAAGGACAGCAGGTCCTGATGAGAGGTGTGGAGCAAGTGGCATTAATGTCAAGTACAAACAGCAAGAAAAGCACTTGTCAGTTTTGTGGTGAAGCTTATTTGGGGATTAATGTTTGACGTGACGAATCAGGGATGAGAAGAATCAATGACATCGTATCCTCAGCTTCCCTTTCTCATCAACGCTTGAAAGCACATTTCTCTAAAATAGCATCTCCTGTCCTGTGGCAACAAAAGACTTACTTACTTTGATTCTCCATTTTTAAGTGGGCAAGCTTCATCTACTCTCTCTCTCTCTCTATATATATATATATAGTATATATGTGTGTGTGTGTGTATATATAGATATGTTTCATGTCATCATGCTCTGATTGGTTTTCAGATGTGCCAAATTTAGCTCAAGTGATATTTTTATAGAAGACAACAAATGATTTTTACTAAAAAAAACAAAAAAAAACTTGAAGCAGAATTATATAAACAACGTTACTATGAAGAAAAACGTGATGGGAGATATAAGTCCAACTGTGATCTCTATCTTTGCACAAGAAAGACCAAAGCACACACAAACAACAACAACAACAACAACGATAAGAACAATACCAACAATAGTCCTCAGTACACATTGGCATTGCACTGCGCCCTCCATCTCTCCCTGTCAAACAGAAACCGTGTGATCGGGGGATAAAAATCAAAGGCAGACAGAGAAAGTTAGCAATAGGACAGAAACTTCTCACCTGGTCCCTCTGGATGCATGGCAGAGAGGTCCGGCGATGTGACTTACTGTTGGACTGACTGTGTGCCATGTCTGACGCTATCACAGAACTGGACCTCCTGCGCCTTTTAAATACAGGGATCTCGTCCCTGGCTCCAGTCACGGGGGTGCAGCCCTCCTCGTGTCTCCCTTGGTTAGGAAGGAGCCTGTCAGCATACCTCGCCAGCAGGATGCCCAGCACTCCGACCAGATACGCCACGTACGGTCTCCAGGTGGCCCTGACTTTATGCAGCGAGAAGAGCGACACCGTCCGAACGATGCTGATGAAGACGATCACAGATATGCCCCGGTCCAGCCGCGCGACCATGAGTGCGCCGACGAGTACGCACACGAGCACGACTACCGCCGCGGTGGTGACGGAGAAGGGCTGCTCATCTGTCCCGTCCAGGAGCGCGCAGGCGGCCGCTTGGCCCAGGTGGCACACGGTCAGGAGGGACAGGGCGGTGTGGACGAGCACGCCGCCGCGGATCAGGTACACACCGACCCAGAAGAAGGCACATACGAGGGTGAACAATGGCGAGAGCACACTCCAGCAAGTTTGCAGCAGCTCCGCCGCGCAGCCTGTGAGCGAGTGGAGGGTGGAGGCTGAGTGTGAGAGTGTGTTGTCAGTAGCGCCGCTGCTGCTGCTGCTGCTGCTGGCCTCAGCTCTCCAATCCGCACATCTGACCAACAGCGCGAGAACAACTGAGAGCGACCCCACGCACACGGCGCTGCCAAGTCTCGGGGAGCTCCATATGTTGGCGAACATCGGCCTCAGCCACGACTCGCGGTCTCGGTCACGGCGCAGCGCGACGACGCATGTTTTCACATAACCGTTGCGATCCAGCGCGCCGAGGCTGTCTTCACCGGTGCCCGCGTCCTGCGCCGCGCTCCCGCGCGCCTCCGCACACATCGCCATCACTCATGGCAGATACGACGCACGAGGAAGTCTATGTTTGCATCTACAGCAGTGTGGTCACGGGATGGGACGTGGGTCGGCGGCGAAGCAGACACAGTTTATTGTGCGCATCGTGAAAACGTGCGGCGCATTTACGCACGGGGACGCGTGGCCACTGAACGCGCTCTCTTTGTTTTTCCAGGTGCGGGCTGAGACACCTCTGGTGGGGACAGCATGGACGGAGCCTGGATGACACTCGGTCACTCAGATGTTATGGACATCCCGGGCGCACACGCGCGTCCTGCCCCGCGCTCCTCTGTGGCGCGCCGTCTCCCTGACTCCCGCTGTCATTCTGGTCGTGGCCGCGCGGCTCATCGGCCCAGTCTCTGTAAATCATCACAGACACACACCTCGCTCCCTCTGTTCAGCACATGGCCACTTCCCTTTGTCTCCTGAAACCACAGAGGCGCCTGTGTCTTCGCTGCTGACGAGCTGGAGCCGTGTGAGTGGGTGCGCGTCAGGTTATTGTTCGGCGTCTGGAGGTATGAATCCAGAGAGCTCTCCAAACAGCCCCCAACAAGATACTGCAGCAGCAGTGAACCCCCCCAGATCCTTCCTCAGCCAGCCCAGCAGGCTACCCTCACCAGATCTGACTTGGCATATACTGTACTGTATGTGTGCATATATAACTTTATGACTGTTTTAATTTTACTTTTTATTACGAGCCTGACCTACTTTTCCCTAAGTTCCTCTCCAAGTAAACTCAATCTGATTTATTTTTAATAAACAAACATTTCAGGCCATGTTTTATCTTCATAGTGCCAGTAGTTGTTTTGGCTCTGTAATGGATATGCAACCTGGCTCCTGGCTGTATCCCACCCCACAGCCAGGGTCAGCCAGGATCAGGGTTAGGCATGAGCATGAGAGGGGAAGATATTGGATGGATTAGCGTGATATAATTACGAGGTTATCAAACCGCCTCGACAGGAATTTATTGATGATTAAGCACGGTGATGACAAGACTAATGGGAGCTTTACAGAAAAAAAAACTGTTTAGTGGTGAAATTCCCAGAAAGGTCCTGCGGTCGCCCTCGAGCTTGACTCTTTCTGTCCCCTCGCCACCAAGCCACTGAAATATTCATCCCACTTCAAGTGTCGCTGGTGATATTTTGCGTCACAGTCAAAGGTTTCCATCAATGTTTCAGCACCGCCATGTGCATGGTTACGTGTGTTCACGGCTCAGGAGGCACATGTGTGTGTGTTCCCTCAGATGTGCAGATGATGCTCTCATGGGATCACACGCCCCCCCCCTCGCATAAAGTGGATATATGCAAATATATAGACATACACAGCAAAGCAAGCACATGTAGTCTCCCTCACGTTTGCTGATGCAGATGCAAAGGAGCTGACGTACAAACGTACGTCTCTCACACAAACACCAAACACATCTTCATACTGTGCATTTCACCCTGAAGCTTCATCAGGGACGTCATCTTGTGAAGTGCCCCCTAATGCCAGGTAGTTGTTTCACAACCAAATGTCAAATCACTCATTACATAAAACCCTGACGCCCCATAAACAGGGGAGCAGCATATGTGGCACCGACTTATAGCCGTGATGAAATCCCTCATTCCTTTCTATACCTGTTCTCATTCACGTCCACACAAACTGTCCACGGGTGCAGACAGAGCCCTGCGTATCGCGTGTCAGCTGTGATTAGCAGGAAGCAGGAGAGGAGAAGACGCGTTAACAGGGAGTGATAGGAGCAGGAGGAGGCCAGGTCCTGTCCGTCATCTCTCAGCACATGCTCACTGAGTGCCAGACGGTCCAAGACAGTTTGGTGCTTCCAAAGTGTGAGCAGATTTATTCAGCAACATCTGTTTTTTTTTTGCCTTATCTGAGCCCATATGCACTTTTTCCGTGGGAGAGCTGAAACAATGCTGCTTCATCTCAGTGGTTTACTTCACGAGTGACAGGAACAGAAAAACACCATTCCCAAAGTGCAGATAAGAACAGGACATAAGAGGTAGGCTTTGAAGCTGGCCTGTAAATACGGAAGCGTCCGTGTTGCTTGTAGGATGTGGCGGTGAAATTATGTTGTCACATTGTTTCTTTATCGCAGATGCAAATCTCTCAGGAAAGGAGCAAAAGGTTGTGCAACGTAATAGAAAAGGACTGAGGTTATAGTCTGGAAAATAATAATAATAAAAAAAAGACAGTTTTTCCAGATGTGGAGCAGCTGGAACAACAGTCACACTGTCAACAGTGAAAGCCACCAGCTGACCTCGTGTTTCCTGCAGTGACCAGAGAGGCTGAACGTCATCATAACCTATATCTTTGTGGAAGGCTTCAGATGTAGCTTGTGGCAAACACATAAGAATTGCATCAGTCGTCAGCGGCCAATAAACCCAGCATATCCAGACAAGATCACTGAAATGTTTCTTTCTCAGTTGTCTCCACAAGCAGACGAGCAGAGGCCAGAGGCCACTCTGAATTACCCGTAAGAATTTTAACAACTTGGGAACCTGCACGTAATGGACTTTCTCTATTTGGCAATGCCACGGTCCATTGTAAGAGATGAATCTTTTATGAGGAGCAGTTCATCAGACATCTGGTTTGGATGTTGCATGGGGGGCCGTCATGTGTTGTGACCTCGCTCAGACCTGTGCTTTCCTCTGGGGCTGCAGATGACAGATCTGATGTATATGCAGGAAGTGTGAATGTCCAAAGACTAGTTTCCAACAGAGTTGTTAGAAACGGACGGACGGAAGGACAGATGGATGGATGGACAGACGGATGGACAGACAGACAGACAGACAGGCAGGCAGGCAGGCAGGCAGGCAGGCAGACAGACAGATAGATACTTTTTATTTATCCTGAGGGAATATACACACACACACACACACACGAATATACACACACACACACACACACACACACACACACACTCACACACTCACACACTCACACACACACACACACACACACACATTTTTTTTCAAGCGCTGCTGTTAGATACATCACACTTTGATCGTCTAAAGGTTTGCAGATGAGATTATGCTGTTAGAATAACTATACAACATGGAATACAAAACCCCACAGCTACAACATGAAACCAAGTAACTGATCGGACCACAGTCTATTTGACTTAGTTTATCCATGAAGCTTTGGAAAATCATAGTTGAAACACAAATTTGCTTGAATGACATTGTTGACATTTCACAATTAACTCTTTCAAAACAGGTCAGGGATATACACCAGCATGTCACAGCTACTACCCGTTACTGGTTTTACTTCAGCTGATGGGATATATGTATCATACATATGACACCGGAGAGAGCTGGGAATGGAGAGGGAAAAAAGGAGTTGGAAGCTGAATGGAGTGATGGAAACAAGTTTACACTGCGTTTGGCACTTGTATTCACAGAGCGGGATCGACGGCAGTGTGTTTACCAGCCCTCATGGGCAACGATTGGTCCAGGGCCAAGTTTCCACAGAGGTGGCGTGAACACACATCACTACAAGTACATGAGCACGCACACACGCACACACGCACGCACGCACACATACATACAAATGCCTCTGCCATCATAGTGTATACACAGATATGCACGTGCGTTTGTGGACACACAGTTGCATGAGTGGCTACAGAGGAGGGATGTCCTAAACTGGGCACCCGAGGAATCAACAACCGTCCTGTTCCTTTAGGAACACGCAACTAACCCGGAGCTGTTGCCGGACCTGTTTAAAGTCCTTAAGCTGCAGCTACAGTACGCATGAGTGTGTGTCAATGATTTAAACATCTGCCAAACTGTGCAAATCAATCGTCCAAGTCAGGTACAGTCCAAAAGAGCTATAGGATTTCAACATCTGGACACAAGTTTATGTGAAATATTTAAGTTTCTTTAAAATACACAGACTAAATGAATCAGTCCTTGTGTAATCAAATTTGCCAAACACCATAGTCCTGTTCAGGATTTGCATTTCCACTATTTTCAATATGAATTTCTTCTAATGTCATATAACACAAACAATAGTTTGATTACTAGAAAAAAAGAATCAGCAAATTGACTAATGATGAAACAACTCCACTTCTTACAGTTTGCTGGTTTACTGTGGGTGCAGCCAGGCTGCGGCTGCGGCTGCCACCCTCCTCCTGTGCTTGTTGGTAAATAAGACTGCTGACTCTCCAGACTCGTTAGACTGTAACATACTGTATCTTGAAAATGTCACACCAAAACAGGTATTCATATATTGCACATGCACATACAAACTAAAAACAGAGGAACTTACTCACTGACATTAAGCAGGTTTATTTATTTATTTGCAAACCGATGCCAATAAAAATGAGTTCAAACCGCCAGTAGTTGTTTTTGTTCTGATATTCATGACCTTTTCATAGCAGGACACACGTCACAAGTCTCCCACTGAACTTACAGTTAACCAGTGGAACAATTTACCTCCAGACCAAAAGTATGTTATTGAAAATCTTTTGGCAGCTCTAGATCTGAGAATCAACTTTACAGCTTTCGAGCCAAAAATCAACTCTTATAAAAATAATGAGCAAATAAATATGTCAGTGAAATATGCATAAAACTGCTTCAGGCAGACTGATGGTAGTTGGTCATCATCACATTAAACTGGCTGCATATCTGTTTTATCACAACACATTCTCATGGTCAATATGTAATGTATCTAAATATTTTATCTGGTGCTGTACTTTAGTGCAGAACTTGTACTATTTCCATTTTAAGTAACTTTACACTTGTCCCCCTCTATTCATTACTTTGTAGTGGTGATACTGAACTCCTCTATATTCATTTGACAGAAATAACAATTGCACGATGATTATGAGCGGGACTTTTCACAAACATGAAATGTATGTTGCAGTGTTATACCTCTGAACCAGTCTTCTTATTAAAACAGCGACAGATTTATAGTTAATGTAGCTTAACTATTATATTATTATTATAGTTAAAGGGTCCTTGATCTAATAAAGTTTCAGGGTGGAGGAGTCACTTGCAATCGGCAATCTCACTGGTAGAGGCCACTAGTTAATCCTATACTTTACACTGGTCCCGTCAAGCATTGGCAATAATAACACACCAATATAAAATATAACTATATTATAATCACATGGGTGCAGGACATTTATTTGCATGCGAGTGCAGCATGGAAATTCTCTGTTTAGTTCAGTAATGGATCTGAAAAATTTCTCAAATGCCACATATACAGTATACACAACTGTGTGTATATTATGGATGGAGTTATCTCATTCAAACTTAATCTGCCTAAACCGTTCGGTATAATGTTGAGGCAAAATTGTTTTTGTGTCTCCAAAGGGCACATAATGTGCACACTAAGAGGGCTCGGCTTCTGGAGAACGATGGGAAAGAATATTAAGATTGAATTAGAGGATGCTACTTAATTCACTGTCGTGGGTGGCAGCGCTTTGGGCAGAGAAAGAGAGAGAGTTGAAACACGGTTTCAGATGAATAATGCAATTCCGAGGGTTGAGTGGGAAAGGAGCCCCACATTTTATTGCATATATATTCAGGCAAGTTGTGAAAGTTGCATCTACGAGTTTTGAATATTTCAGATCAAAGTTTTCAAAGCTTCTTCTGACACCACGGCTCGATCCGACCATGTGGTTGGGTGTGGGACGTGTCTCCGACGCTAGATATCTGCCTGAGGTTTACGCTCACCCCAGTAAGCTGCAGGGATGTGTACTGTAAAGATCTACTCCCTAAGCCCTCTCCAATAATGCAAAATAAAGCTGTAGATCATGGTTTGACACACCAGTCAGGCCAGTGTACCAGTGTAATTGGTGCGTGTTTGTTCAAGCCCTGCCAGGAAAAACACCTGCCATCCACCTAAGAGTTGTCCAGCACACAAAAGTCAGCTTTCACATGGGCATCTGGGCCAGACGAGAAAGGCCAAGTGCCATGACTGCTCACTTTTATTTTTTTGACGTCAGTTTACATGTTTTCCTAAACACGAGGAATGCTGTTGGGAGCACCGGCCCAGAAACAGATCTTTAGTCCCTATTCACTTGTGAGGGAAACAGGAGTTCATGGGTAAAGTGCTTCACAGCACCTTTTCCAGTGGGGGAAAAATGATTGAGGGTAATGGTCAGTGTTTTCCAAAAGCATCACCTACCACAATCAAACATTATCCTATTGACAGCAACTTTTTCTGTCTTGCTCTTGCTCTGTTTAAATAACTAATTACCTGGAACAACCGTCAAGTGCAATCACCACGAAACTGAGCCAGTCCAGTTTTCTTCAGCTGGAGGATCAAAAGGCCACAACGCTGATGAAATCCTCACTGAATTAACTTCAAAATGCACATTCTGCAACACTGATAACTCATGTCCCAAGTCAGGGCTCTTTTTCTTGCTAATTTCAAAGATCGTGAACATGCAAATGTAAATTTTTAAATATTTTTCTTTGCCGGTTTTCAGTTGAAGTTAGGAAATGAACTTTAAGATGATTCTCTGAGGCATTTCCAACATAGCAATACTTTAAATTCCATGAGAATGAACATACAGGAAGAAAAAGGTGATACTATTCTTATGAAGCAGTTTGAGTGCTGATTTTTGTAACCAGTGTCCGTGTATATTTCAGTTTTTTTTATTTCTCCCAGGCATTCACTCTGTCATGGCTGATTTTTCTCTACTGAGAAGCTACAAAGTTAAGACAAATCAAAAAGAAGCTTATGTCTAATCAATACTTCTGCCTTAACAATGGATCAGTTGATAGCATAAGTGATTTGCTTCACCCCCCTTTGCAATTTTCAGTTCTGTTTCAGGTGATCAGCACAATCACACCACATACAATATGACGCTTCTGAACAGCCAGACATGTGTCTGAGGGGTTGGTGGAGACCAAACACAAAGCTAAAACAAGAGCTAACGTTGGATTTACATTAACCAAGAGGATGCAGACTAAAGACGGAGGCAAGGTTGATTCATGCCTGTTGGATGTTTAAGAAGTAAGAGCACTGAATTGACCACGTCTATTCCAGGCGAGACAGTGCTGGTAGTGGTTCTCTGTTTTGGCAGATCCCCTCAGTTTATGCACTTGAACCAGCATCTGAGGAGAAAAGGTCAGATTCCGGGCTGTAAGTAATAATTTAGTGACAATGCCGAGGCCTGCTGGCCACTTAATTCTCCCGGGGTGTAAATATGCTATTGGAGAATGTGTCTGGCTGCTTAGGGAGGACTTCATACAGAGAGGTACATGCCATTGGTCTTTCAAATATGCCAGACACAAATGATCATCGGGGATGAAAACAAACCTATGGAAGAATTTAGGGTACCGCTCAGAATAAGCCAATAGCTTTGGGGTTTCAATGAAACATGCAAGTCAACTTTCCTCTCCTCAGGCCAAATCCTCCACACTTTACCAGACTTCCGTCAGAAGGCAGTTGGCTTTTTCTAAAGAATAAAAGAGGGTGATTTTCTCAGAATAAATGATTTTGCTTTGTGTTTGAAAATGGACGACTGAAATTTCAGCTAGACGTGGGATGACCGATGAGGCTTTGACTCCCAGTAAAGTAGCCGGGCAACAGACAAACTGGCACATAAACAGAAGGTGCAGCCAAGAGAAGACAGGACAGCAGCAGCAGTGGGCTCAGCCTCGGCCTGGCTCATATGGCTGGTCTTCATCTGTACATTGTGACAGCCCCTCTCCCTTTCTGCTCCTTTTATTTGGGACGGAGGCTTTTAAGCTGCCACGGATCTCATGCCGTTTGAAGCGTTTATCCCGGTTGCCATCACAAAACATGGAGCCGGCACATGTCGGGCCGTTCTTAGACCCCGAAAAGGAGGAGGAAGTTATCCATAAAGTGTGTGGTCCTCCAAGAGGAAGCGGGCGGAATCGGGCCTCCACTTCCAAACCCTTCGCTGTTCCCCCCTCTATCAATAACATTTTATGGGAAACAGGTTCCTGGTTGATACCATAAACAGAGACTTTTAAGGCAACGTCTTAGGCTCTTAATTTGGGAATATAAAGCATCCACCCCTTCACTTTTCCCCTTTATCAGCTGAGGAGGAGGGGACTTCGATTCTCCCATTAACAACAGAGGAAGGACAGTTGTGTAGACGGCAATAGGCTTTAAAAAGCCCTATTTAGTCTTCCCAGTGGCCGTTTGACGTCATTTAATGGCGGAAAGGCTGTCTTAAGTAAACTGACAAAAATGAGAAACCTCTCTAACAGCTTACACTTGTCATTTGGTTAAGCCTGAGCATTGTAAACACGAGGGAAAATTGTACATGATCCTTCTATGCTCATGAGCCTCTGCCAAGCACAATATGTGCTGTCAAGCAACTTTTAACACGAACATTCAGACGTTATTTACCACATAAGACGACAGTAAAAATCATTCTTACTTCATGATATAGTTTATTAATCTAGTGTGGCATTATTTTTGTTGTTGTTGTTGTTGTTGTTGTTATTCGACATATGCTGTAGTACCACACTGAAAGAGGAGAACGTGTTAGCACCGATTTACTCTACATTTGGTGTTTTGGTGCATATTGCCTCGAAGAGGAAAAATAGCAAACTTGCTGTTTTTATTAATGTATTTATCCCATATTGATGTTTTCTGCATCCTCAGCAATACTGAGCTCAAAACCAACAAAGCACTGCACAGGAAATGAGATCATCCAAAAAGTTTTACCCAAACCAGCAGCAGTGGCAACGCAAACATTTTTTTAGTTCATCAAAGCACATTATTTTACAACAATTTCTCTCACATTTGTTTTTTTGTTTTTTTGCAGTTGCTCAAATACATATAGCCAACACATAAAGAGATTCACCGTCACCGTCGTTAGCAGCAGCTTAGAAAAGGTATTTAACTGGATTAGTAAATGCAGAGCTTCTTTTTCACTAACAGGGATTTGACTGTTTAAACAAAGATTAAATGTTGGCACAGGCACAGAGCATGTGTGTAATTTAGCATGAAAACCTAGATTTCACTGTGCTACTATTTTCAAGACATTAAATTGCCTTAAACCCTTTTTTTTAAAAAAAATCGTCCTTCTTTGTCTGACTCCTCTTTTGTTCAGCACAAAAGAGATATTGGTTCATTTCACAAAAGGCATGTGTGCCCCAGGAAACACTGAACATTAGCCTGTGTCAGGAGTGTTTATACGGAGCCTGGTGCATGCGGAGACACTCTGTACCAACAGATCCCTGTTACCCTTTAAGGCAAAGCTACTGGAAATATATGTTATTGCTGAAATAATGATTGAGAACGAGACATTCTCATCCGTGTCGTCTGTAGTACGCTGGTGTCCATCACTACAGGAGCCCTAATGAGTGGACCTGTGAGTCTAACATCCAGGTCATCTTGCTTTCATCCTGACAATACATTTTGCAGACTCCTCAGTCCTGTGACGCAACAAACACCATTTCTCCTTCTGTAAGGTAACTGCGATGGGTTCTACACTGAGTGCAGCAACAAGGCAAATCTCTCGGAAGACATGGCGCTGAAGCGTTTCTTTGGCCCTGCATTATGCACAAGTTCATGGCTCACTGGAAACATTCAATAATTAAAAGTGCTAAAATGGCACATGGTGAAAAATTCAAACATCCCGTTTTTGCTGGGCTTGTGCAACGCACTCTTTCACTGTTTGATGGTCATGGGTGCCGTGTCATACAGCGACGTACGGAGGATGATAATAACATTTCAGTCATAAACAACAACCAGACCAAAGAAAGAGAAATTACAAGATAAAGAAACTGAAAGCGTCACAAAAGAAGAGTTAAAAAAAAAACTAATCAGTTTTTATGCGATTTCTGTTTTGAAAATTGATATTAGGTCAACACTTAACTACCTAAATTTTCTTGGTTCCTTTCCTGCAAGTATGTTGGTTATCTTCCCTTAATACGTTGATTTTTAAAACATTTAAACTACAACACTTAAGTAGATTTAATAATTTAAGGAAGCCATCACCAGAAATCAAATCAAAAGATATGGGCTGTGTCCGAAATCGCCCCCTAACCCCTACTCCCTACTCCCTACTTAGGGGATATAAATGTAGTGCACTATGTAGTGAGCTCAACAGAAAAATCTTTCGGACACTTTCGGACACTACTCTCGGCGCCGGTAATTACGTCATCGCTGTCGCACAATTAAAACGTACCACATTATTGTCGTCTCACATCACTGGAAAAACTGAGTAACATGTCCACAGGAGAGGACGATGGGAGCCGCTGAAGTTTGTCCTACCCCTGTGGTATTAGATTAAGGCTTTAATGACTTCCAAAGCTCCAGGTCATTTCCTCTCTGTACTTCCTGGTGCTCCGACCAGTGTGCGCTGGATTTACACTGCAGCTCTCCACTTTGCTTGGCCTCAGCTGGTCCGTTCCCTGGGGAGAGGCCGGCCTCCACGTAGGCCAAGTGGTACAAGCCAAAGACTTGGAGCTCTCAGACAGACCAAGCCATCAGGCTCTGGCTCTGATCTAATCTATGCTAGGCAAAAAAAAAAAAAACCCAGCAGAGCTTGTTATTTCTCGTGCGCATGAGGAAAGTGCTCTATACGTGCACTCAGATTTTGGCCTCGGTGGCCAGATAAGCCTTCCACTTAGGAATCCGAAGATAAAGTCTGTTCGGGGAACGTACAGCCATGGATAGATGTTTGAGCATGTGACCATGGATGAGGGTAATAAATCCTGCAAGCCTGTAGCTATATCTGCATGTGCACAGGAGAGGAGTTCTATATGTGTGTATGTGCAGCTGACGGCACGTGCACGACATGACGGACAAACCATCTGGGAAGAACATACTCGCTATTTTCAAGTTTCCGCAGCAGAATATTTTGCTGATCAGTGATAACTGGCAGAGAAGCCATATGGAGTTTCCATTGCGCAGAAGAAGAAGAGGAAACACTGTGTTCTGCGGGAGACATTGACATCATGTGAATTTATTCATCAAACTTGGAATGAGCCTATGCAAACCATATTGTTTCCCATCGCTTTACTGTGCAGGGACCAGGTCTAGATACAGACAACTTTCAATACAGCCGAATGGAGAAATGTTTTTTCTTCTTTTCCTGTAGAGGAACAGAAGCAGCTTGAGTTGGAGGAAGGTTTTCCTTTCTGTAATTCAGGGGTGTAATTTTATAGACATGATGCTGCCTCCACATTTAGCCCTGAGACCCAGTCTGCTCTCAGGTTCATTACTGGAGATAATGACAACATTCACCACTACATTTTATATGATAAGCTTGGTTGGTCTTTCCTGACTGAGAGATGTAATAAACACTGGTATTTATTTATCTACAAAGCTTTCTGGAAGCGAGCTCCATACTTAACTCACTCCAACCACTGGCTGATGCAGTGGGAGCAATTTTGGATATACATCTTTTACTGTAAACAGAACTATCTCGAAATAATCTACTGTAACTTTAAGGCTGTGCTAAACAATCTCTGCATAAATATCCATTCTTATTGTTTTAGATTATTTTGTGTGTTTGCTGATAAAGAGTACGTATGACCTGCTAATCCAGCCTGCATAAATAAACGAAATTAAATGATATACTACAAGGCATGAAAGAAACTACAGACACAAATACACAACTTTAAGAGAAAGCCACGTCTACATTCCACTCTCTAACTCAAATAATAATATATGATATCATGTAAAAGAGGAAGTGAGCACACATGGATGACTTACTCTGTCATAGAGTCAACACTACAGAGTGGCACTACACTATAGTACAGTGACGGTGGCTGAATTGTAAACACTTCAGTCAGTCCTGATCTCTTTCTCCCATTGTCTATGAGATCTTCAAACTCTTCAGCATCATTATCATGCAACTAAACTGTCTACAAATGCTATTGGATTAAGGTAATGGTCTTTGGCGTTCAGCTTTTACCAGACCACGTTCTGACAGATACAATGTTACACACACAGGTTTTGAAGGGGGTGAGTTTATAAAAGTTGAAACCTCACTCAGAAAGGAAATTTGAGGGTTGCATGTACTTTTCCGTGTTTTCTTTTCCAGATGCCAAGTAGGTGTGGTCTCGTCAACACATACTGGGAACATGGTATATACATGTGCCACTGGGGGAGATGCCATTCATACGTTCATCCATTCGGATCTAATTCACTTTCATATTGAAACAATGAGTTCATTTTTCTTCTTTCAAAAGAAAAAACAAATTTTGTTTGATTAAATGGCTCTAAAACATAATGCGACTATGAGCTTGAAATTGTTAAAATCTGCCCAGTAACAGATTAGGGACCTGCCTCCTGCTTCATTTTCAATGGTAGTATTTTCAATGGTAGAAAAACATGAAAATACTGCCATGCAGTTACATCACAAATCTCAACCACTGCCGGCCGGTTACCATGTCGACCAAGTCAACACATGCATTTTGAATTTAAAGGTCGCACAAGTCAAAGCTAATACAGTTCTGTCAGGATTACAGAGGCTTAACTAAGATTAATTGTAGCATTTATTCCTCTCTACTTAGTGTATAAATCAAGTGTGACAGCGGCACGGTATTGAGTCTAGCTGCGAGGCTGGTGGATTTTTACTGCAGTGAGCTGACGTGCACACAAGGCCTCTCAAGGCAGGTGGTTTTGGGCTACAGGGATTTTGACAGGCTCCATTAGCTAACTCTTGACTCTGACACTGAGCAGTGACTGAAGACCGGAGCTCCCAGAACCCCCTGGGTCCTGTTTACCTTGCAGACCACACTAGACGACAGCCAATCTGACAAGGAAGAATGGGAGAGATAGAACCATTGTAACACTGCAGGACACCCACAGAGTGATACGGATATAACACCATGAGTCATAAGAGGAATAAGACACATATGTATTCACCAGTTTAAGACTATCTGCTATATGCATGCGGTATTTAGAACTTGACATTGTTTATTGATAACATTACAGATGTTCAGATATTAAATCATCTGGATCGAATGTATTATAACAGGATTAAAACGTACGTTTTTCTATTACTTTGTAGTCAGAAAGTGCAGTGGGTGATCCTGAGTGCACATGGGGAGTATATCTGAACTCTGCCATCCCACCAATGTTTCGTCTGTCTGCGCGTCTGTCTCCAGGCCAAATCGACAACACAAACTTTCCAGTTGGCCTATGTGTCCGTCCAGTAATCAACAAAGGAATCTGTTTGGTTTGCAGCGTACAATTAAATGGTTATAGAGCATTGCAGTGCAGGAGACTGGATTTATGGGAAAAGGCCTGATCTTGAAAGCGGAGAGGATGAGAAAGAATTAGATTTCCAAAGATCATCCTGGCTGAGCTGCTTGTTATTTGAGGATTATGATATCAAAAAATATATAATTTGCACAAAAACCGTAATCTTCTGAAACAGTGCAGTATGGTTGACCCTGACCTTTGACCCCTCTTATGATATCCTACCATAGGCATGTATCATTTATAGAGTATATATAGATGTTGTTGATTTAAAGTTAAGCTTTTCTCTAGACTTAGAGATTTATTATTGTAAAGATAGATGAGATTAGTATTTATGACAGCATATTGTATTGCAGATTTCAGTCCTTACACACTGACTAGTGCCTGGTTAACGTCCTTTTAAATACAAGTCGAGGACGGATTTATTCATCCTGGATCAGCTGTGCTTTGATAGCAACAAGCGCTCATCTTGAGATTGCGCTGATATGAATTGTATTGGCTGGCACAGCACCATCTCTTACCATGAAAACAGCTGCAGCCGAGCAGAAGTCGTTATAAAATTAGGGACACATTTCAAACAAATCTGAACTCTGACATACATCTGTTGAAGATTATCGTAAAATCTAAAACAAAGACAGAAAAGTGAGTGGTTGATTGTGTATTCAGTTTCCAGTTGTGTGTGTGTGTGTGTGCTAATCTAATTTACAGCACCAAACTAATTTACCCACAGTACATACAGTGGCTCAATTGTTTATGTGAAATACACTATAATTTATAGATTTGTCCAAAGTCATTACAATTACACAATGTTTCTGTAAATGTTTATGGGTATAGGCCTTACAGAAACATAATTCAGAATCTGTTAGGATTACTGGAAATGCCAGTTATATTGGTCCCTGGTCTTCAGAACAGTAAGAACCATCCTTATCTCCAGGACAAAGTCCGCCTTGATTTACTCTTAGTGCTGCTTGTTGTTCTTTTAATGCCTCCTCTAACCTGATGGGTTCAGTGACATTAAACAGAAAAGTTGCTGAGCCATGTATTTGTGAGTCAGTTTGAAATTTGTCAGATTTGAACTTGGTGATAAACCAACTTTGTAAAATGACAAATCATCAAAGTACAGTGCATTTGTTCATCATTTGTCGACCCTCAAATCGTGAAGACCAGGGTTGTGAATTACTAAGAGATGTGGGATGTTGTAAATTTGAGATTTTTTTTTCCATTGTAAATTTCCCTCAGAATTAAACAAACCCGGCAGTGTTTACTGATCAGCAGGGCTCAGCGAAGATCACCTTAGACCGTTTGTTAATTATAAACTTGTTTGGTTTATTTTCATGACAAGAGAGACCGATGTGTTTTGGTCAACCTCCACTGTTTTTCAAGAGTCCACTTAATCAAAGTGTCTGTTCCTGGTCCAGATAACAGAGCTGAGACATATGAAACAAACAGGGAGTCCAAGTTTTATCTAGTGAGAGACTTGGATGGAGCTGCCAGAGTCCTGGCGCCCACTGTCACCCCCCATCATCTGCGGAGCAACAATACCACAGTGCATGTTACGGCTGCAGTGACAGCGACATTAGATGAAAGCAACTGATAAATGGTGATTAATGTGGGTGTTTTGACACCACAATCTCTCATGAAATATACGTCTCTGTTGTTCAGAGCTGTTATTTGTCCTGTCCATAAATCTTGCTGTTTGAAAACACAAGTCAAGCGCAATACGTTGTTGTGGTGAACTGGCTGCAGAGCATGGACAGTGCAGCTAGCAGTTCTTTTCACTACTGATTAATCTGCTGATTACAACCGAATCACATCATTTCAGCAGATTATGTGACAAAGTTATAAAAAAAGTTTGTGTGATCAATTAATTGCTGAAGCAATTTTTTGAAGCAGCTAAAAATATTTTCAGTGATTACAGGTAATAAGTCCCTTCTTAAATAAGATTTGCTGCTTCTTGTAAACATTACGCACGTTACAGTGATATCAGAGTGGACCACTAAAGTACAACACAAGACATCTTACGGCTCAGGGACATTTGCAAGTTATACCAGTACCCATAATCATTACTCATGAATCTAATGTGACAATAACATGGAAGTGAATCTATAATAAAAGGGAACAGTTTGATAAAACCTAAACCTCCTAAACCTCTTTATATGATCAGATTCTAATCATATAAAAAGGTTACTTTTGTTAGTGTGTGTGTGTGTGTGTGTTACTTACCCAAAATGAAATAAACTGTGTCTGATTATCATTCACAACAGCAACAACGGCATTCGCACAGTACACAACATCACTGCAGCCATCAGCGTCACACTCATTTGAATGAGGCTCTGTTTATTTCAGCGTGTTCACCGTACAGTTGCTGACTTAGCCTTATGGACAAAGTTTCACTGAGCTGGCAGAGATGATAGATTCTGTTGGTCGCATTGTTTTTCCAGCATTCCTATTTGGCGGTCCTGACCGTGTCATTTATAATGGCCCTAGTCCATGTTTAATTCATACGAGGCCCGCCGAGCAAGCCTCCATACAGGAAGCTGGCGTAACAGGCGACAGCCAATTCACTTTCCTGTCTCAGATATTTTATCAAGACGGAACACAGAGCCCAGATTTATGTTCAGCAAGCTGCTTATGAAACATGTGGAATAAGCCAAACCCGGTGCTTTCACCCATGTGAACCTCAAGTTTCAGACCAGCAGCAGAACAGCTTCACAACTCCACCCAGCTATTCAGCAGGGCTCTTTCTACTAACACCCTGCACGTTAAACCACGACAGAGACGCATGTGATACGCAGTAAACACTCATCAGTTATTTCAGATGTGTGATCTTCACAGTGCCGTGTGCTGGCATTAGCCGGGTTCTGCGCAAAGTTGCATCAGAGAAGCCCCCACCGAGCTGCAGGCTTCACAGTCTAATTAGCCAATGCGGTGGCTGCTGTCACCGCCACCATCGCCACTTTCAAAGCACAGCTCAGGCTTGTGATCTGTCTAAATATTTCTTTCATGGTACCCTCATCATATCAGCGCCGCTATCACCAAAAAAAAAAAAAAAAAAAAAGGTCAGCGAGAGAAGGAGGCTTAAATCACGTGGTGTGACCGAGCCAGTGGAAAAGAGCTCGACCCCCTTCGTGGTGTTTGCAGCTCTTGTGCATGTCAGGAGCGGAGCCGCAGGGGCCTCTGTGATGCAGGAAAACTCTTTCTTCATGTGCCGTGCGGCGTCCGGGTATGTTGGTGCGGACCGTCCAACAGTTTGCCGTTGCCACAATATGACACATAGATGATGGGACCTCAAATCAAAACTGATTGATGAAAGTGGAAATGTATTCCAACCTAAAGGTTCGTCTATAATATTGCCTGCGCCGTGTATCGTGTTACATCAAAATGTAACACAGCGCTATACAGAACTTTACACGCGACAGGAAAATGGGGGGATTACCTAAAGTGAGAGCACTGCGGTTTAAAAAACATACCCTACAAGCAATCCCTCATTACAATCCACATTCTGCAGGGGAGAATTAGCCTACATTGCTTGAGCTGAGGGTGGAAAGATGGTTGAGAGTGAGTGCTACAGACATTCTTGGAGTGTTAATGTCATCATGATGGCCTGACCATGGGCCCACAAACTGACAGACCATCATCTGCATCTGGCCTCCAGGCACGCTTGTGGTCCAGGGTCTCTCTTTCAAGAAGGCAGCACAGAAAGAAATCTGCAGTTGTTTAAAGGTTACATAACACAATATTTGGAGGTGATCTAGTTCTTAGAGGGACTGTGGCAGCGGTGGTGACGGCAGCAGTGATTGTGGTCAGGGTGGAAGATTCCAATCATATATTGGCTTTCTGTCTAATGCAGGCAAACACATGTACGGTAAACTTCCTGGCTACAGAGAGCAATCAAACTCAAATGCGTGTAAGCATCGTGTTCCACTAAATGTAAAAGGCACAAACAACAGCCTCACTCACTATGTTTCTTTCATGATCTCGTTTAAGAGATGAAATGAGACAATGTGCAGAAACGCCAGTGGCTGCAGAGTCTCTCGAGACTGAGACATGCATGCTACAGTGTCGATGCATGCGTGTACAAACAGTCATATGCACGCATGCATTAGCATATATACTGTACGTATGTGCCAGCCTACTTAACAATACCTTTTATCGTTTATGGGTCTTTTCCTTTTTTCTTTTCCTCTGCGGATGCTGCTTGTGTAACACACTGTAAGGCCATTCAGCCAGAATTTTAATCTCCAGGGACAATCCCTGATAAATGAGTCAAATAAAACTATAAAAATATGACAAAACAGAAATTCCCTCTCTCAAACACATGCAGCTATCCACAGCAAAAAGGCAAAATTAGTATAAACACACACACACATCGCATCATATCACATTCCAATGTTGTGATGGAGACATCAAGGTCAACTACACTGTGTTAGACCACACAGTGAGATGTTTTCACAGAACTGATGACTGAATATTACATTGAATTCTTTTTTTAATCTGTGGTTTAATTCAACAATTAGTCATTAGGACAAATGGCCTCTGTATTTAATATATGGCTCCTGATAAAAACATAATGTACTGTACTCCAGCATCTATAAAAGATCAATAGCCCACACATGATTACAATAGATAACCACCACACATAATCATTATACACACAATTACGCACAGGAATTTATCAGACCAGATAAGTGAACATTCCAGGTAATCGTTCAATCATAGTTCACTATAATGCAATAAAACTTTCCGCGGGTCCAAAGAGCATTTTCTGTCAGACTCCCCATTAACAGCCTGGTAAAGTTATCCAAAGTCAGACTACACACTTCCTCTCAGACTCCCATCAATAAACTGTTTGGTAAACACTGTCACTTTTTGCTCTTTTCTCTTTAGAAAAAAAAACATGGTGGGCAATATGGATAAGATTTAAGATAAACAGAGTGGAGAAAGTGTGTAACTACACTACTTACACACTGTACTGCTGCTGTGCTAATGTCAGATGATTACGCCAGGCCAGTGCCTCCATTCACGTCATACTGTAGCAACACTGTGCAGCATATTGAGCTTAAATCAGATTCAAGTCCATGTTGGATGCTTCAGAACTGTATACCAGGGAGAATCATGTATCTTTTATGGCCACTGTGCCACCACAACACCTGCAACTGCATGTAAGACTAATGCATTGTGCAGGAGCCACGTGTGACCTGCTTTATATTATATGTTACACCCCAACAACCCGAGCCCTCACTGCAGAGAAGGACTTGTTCATTTGTCTATTACAGTTGTTGTCACTCGGTTGGGGGGTGGGGGGGTCAGTTAATTGTTATTGGTTTTCCCAAACATAACATTTTGATGGTTTTGTAGTGGCAAGAAAGAGGCGATGAGGATGAGGAGGTGCATCAGATACAATGTAACGGCGAGTTTGGACTCTTGTAAACCTTTGGTTTGCACATTACTGCAATACTGTATACTGTACAATATATACGACGTAGAATATGTGCCTACATCATTACCCCATCATCACTTCATCACATTACCCAAAAGCTACAGCAAACAAGCACGGGCTGAAAACACATGCAAGAAATCCAGCGAAACTTAAACACTGTCATTCTTCTTTCATTCTGTTTGTGATGTGAGTTTTCCTCAACAGTGTCATAACAAATAAAACTGTGCAGCCTTATTTTCATAAATATTGTCTGTCCGCATGATGCATTGGCTGTGGAGGTTAATGGTTCCTTTTCCATTAGCTTGGAAACGGTGTACAACTAGCACCTACTACAGTGAAATACATCCCCAGCCTGTAGGGGGCCTCGCGTGTAGCTGACAGCAAATCTTACATTGGGTTACTTTAATGTTGTGAGAACTGTGTTGAACTGTATTGTGCTTCGATCTAATTATTTCTTCCCTTTCTTTGTCTGATATGTGATTCGGGTCTGCGTCATGAGAGCCTTCATTTGAAATGTTCCACACGAGATCTTTCATTCCGATAAAAAGAAACGCCTCGTCTCCACATACAAAGCAAACAGCAGAGGCTGTGTCCCTTCCCAGAGTCGTCTCCTTCAGAGGAACGCCGTGCAGATGAGCAAATACCGCTGTCACCATAATCAGCCTCGACAGAGACGCGAGCATGTGTCATCGCAGGAGAATGGAAGGTTATCATAGTTCTCCCTGCTCTGCTCTCCATTTCTCCCTCGTTATATTGCCGTCTATCTGGTGCGCTGGCTTTCCCTCGGCTCCACAGCCTCCGCCGCATCGCAGTGAGCAAACAGAGCCTTTCCATCAGCATCACTTATCTCCAAATGTCAATCAAACACAGAGAGGAGCTGCGGGCGGCACGTTTTTGATCAAACCATTGTGGTGTTTCAGCTACACATGAGCCACAAGCAGGACACAATATGGACGAGTTAACACACTCAGCACTGTGTTTCCCCAAAAAGAGAAAATGATATACATCAAAGTGGGGGAAAAAAATGACAAGAGGTGCAGTGGACAGAGGCGTCAGCTGACTGGATACACAGGACTGGATAGGAGACATGTTGCGGGACGGCCGTCATTGGCCCTGTGGCCCTGAGAATCACAGATCTTTGATCGAGGACAAGCTCATAAATCAGCTGAGTGGCTGTTTTTATGTGGGCCCTGCACTATATGCTTTTATCTTCAGTATTTAACTACTGGGAGCCTGATAGATGCAGGCAGTAAAAAGGATGAAGTCCGATAAACAGTGCAGAGGCCACCAGAGTAATATATCACGGCCCCCTCTGGGTTTGGCCTTCTACTGTCACGCTGACAGCAACGAGAGATAATCGGACTGATTACTGGACAGGCTGACAGGGGGCAGCAAACCTATCCGCTGCAGTTCAGGTGAACAATTACACATGTAAAGGCGACCAGCAATACGGAGTGGGCACAAAACACCGCCCTCTCTGTTCTTTCTGGATCCTGCATTTCGAATTTCACGTTGTTGTTTTTTTTTACTGCATGTTTGTACAGTTTAGTTTGTAATACTGTTATACAACATCAGTCTATGACTGACAAAATAAATAAAACACAACTCATTCCCATGACACAGCAGGCGTGAGTAAATGAACACAGCTGATACAAACTCACGTGCTTATACTGCAGTACTCAAGAAAAACTGCAGGATGAATTATGTCAGGGAAGAGATTTAACGCCCTCGGTACACTTGTTACACTCACAGTCGATAGATTTGCATGACGTCACAATATTACAAGGTTGTTTCTCAACTCTGACTCATTATTATGACTCAAGTGTCCCACTGCCAGGTTAACAGATTGGAGCTCAGGAGACCAGCCCCTTTTTCAGCTCGCTCGTTTCTCACTGATCACCATTAATAGGGAGGTAAAAGCTCGCTGGCACGACAGCGGCCACTGAGGGAGTGTGGACACTGTCCCTCTCCTTGGTCTCTCCTTCCTGTGACTTACAATCCGATGAGCTATGAATATCACTACTCACGCCTGCAGAGGTACAATCCCCATAAGACGGGAATGACATCACCACCCACTGCTGACTGGATGCATCTACAGACACAGAGCTCCACCCTTCCATTCATTCATTCATTCATTCATTCATTCATTCATAGGAAAAAATAACGCTAAAAGCCTGAGAATGCTTCGTTTTATAGAAGTGACATTCTCAGTTAACGTCTTTCCATCCATTCTCCATGTAAGAAGTTCACTTAACTTTCCTCTGTAGTCACCGTCATGCATTGTTTATGAAGCATTGTTTATACCTTTGAATAACTGATAGGCTACAACAAATCAGGCTTCGCTTTACGACATGCAATCAAAATATGTACATCGAGGTTCTGGAACATTAAATGCATGTTAATTGGAAATTGACCACTGGTGTATGTTATCAACTGTTCATAAGAGAGTAGTTACATTTATTCCTATTGCAGAGAGTCCAGAGATGCAGTGTCTCCTTCTGGCTACGTTACTCCACATCAACTAATAAAGTTGAGCTGAATGATCAGAATAATAATAATGCGAATGGAAAAGGCTGGGATCAGAGCTTGTGATCAAAGGAGTGCTGCTCGTCCATACTGCATAAGCATCATAAGCCATCAACAAACACCTGACTGACCTGATGTTTGATACAGGGAGTGAAGGTCATGTCCTCCTGCACATAAGTGGCAAATGGGAACATTTGATCCGCGTTGGATTTTAGCTACACTGCTGGACGCCCATGGAAATTTGTGTCTGCGTTCCTTCTCCACACAGCTACCAGTCTCTAACAGCCTCTCATATGGAGTTCATGTTGGAAGTGCTTCTCTGCCATCTCTGAGTCTATTGTGAGCTTCTTTTCGTTACCGCATTGCATCATGGCTGATGTAAGCTACTGAACACAAAGGGAAGAAGGCAGCGACTGCATCTATCCCAGCCCAACAGCTCTCGGGTTCCCTTCATTTCTTTAGGGGAACCCTGTCCTGCAGTTTCTGTTGTCGTCTGTCTGAGTCCCTAACTCCCCACCCACACACACACACACACACACACACACACACACACACACACACTACTGCGAACATTCATCTGGCTGTCCTAGTTTCAGCCAAGTGCTGGACAGCTAATGATGATGACAGTGCACCCTGAGAGCAGATGTACGCAACACGAGTCCAGCAAGATGAACATTTGGAACATGCTTTGCTCATCTCAAAGGAAGCATAGGTTATTAATCTGATGAAAGACAAGGAGCCATCAACTCAAACAAAGAAGCTGATGGGGAAAGTGTTGGAGCGCTGTGTGCGGCCGCGTCTGCCGATGGATGCAGCTGCGTCCGCTGACACGGGCACTGCCAAATCCTGCGACACATCTAAGAGTTGGCATTGTGTCCTGATCTCAATTCAGTGAAATGGAAAAATAGCGGGCTGCCTAATTTTATTCATGTGAATCGCTCCCAAACCCACTGAACGTCACCACTGCCTGATCATCCACTTCAAAGGAATATGGAGACTGGCCTTGTTTTCTGCATTTCCACTGGGGTTTAATCTGAAATCAGGCATTAAGGATTCTATATGAAAAAACATACTGTCTGTGAGGCACGTGTGTTGTAAACAGCATAAACACTGTCACATTAACACAGAAAAAATAACAAAGCTCATTCGATTAGGGTTCAAACTGAGCAAAACATGACGGGCTGTATCCCAAATAATAAAGTCTAATGCAAAAAAAAAAAAAATAATAATAATAATAATCTGATCCACTTGAACTCTTTAGCCTTTTAACAGTATCGTTAAAAGGCTTGTTTCAAACACAGATAAAGGAAATGACACAAACAACAGAGGCCTGGCTTACATTTACATGTTCATTAGTATCCGGAGCACAGAGGGTCTAAACCTGATGAAGCAGCTGTCCAGGTACCTCCGTCATTCATCATGGGTCGTCTGGGTCCAGTGCCCACCTGTGAAAACACAGCACACACCTCCTCTCATTACTGAGAGAGATGGCGCAGCAACGCAGCTCGCTGGTTCCAGATTGACCTCAATAACGGTCAGACAGCTGGGATACTTCATTACGTGTCTTTGAAACACTGGATTCACCGAGCAGCATCGCGTACATCCTCTGTTGGGACAGCTGCATCGCACTCTGGTCAATTTGATTTTCCTCTTCATTATGCCTATTTTTAATCGGCCTGTTTCACACCGATTAAAAATGTTCATTTTGCTATCGATTTGCTAACAATTAAATGAGAAAATGGGATCTCTGACAAATTCCAGTATGGTCCTTTGAATTTGTCCTTTTAACTCCTGTCTCATTATTGATAATAAAAAAAACAATCTCAGTACAATAATTTGTGTCATTTTACACTGTTACACACTTTTACACTGTTGACACAGTTTTCAGTGTATCGTTACACATATGTCCAGTTACACATGTTAAGTTATTATAACATACATCGTTGAGGATGACAATGATCATATAACAAAGAACGATACAAGCATGTATGCGTCAGTGAAAAGGTTGGACTTTATCTCTGGGGACTAAATCCTGATCAAAATAACATCCAATTATTACCTGCCACTAATCAGATGAAGCCAGATCATTAGGCCAAGATGAGCATTTCACTTACACAGACCTGGTTCTATATGTTAAGAACTGCACAGAAGTGTGACTGCAAGTGATGCATGAGAGTGGCAATGAGACATGTGCGCTGATAATTGGTTTGGGTTTTGGGTTTGAGGTGTGAAACGTGACAGCATGCGTGTGCGTCTGTGCATCTTATACACAGCACAACAAGCAGGAAGCTTGGTAATCCTGATGCACGAGCTTGTGTGAGGACAAGTAATGTACAGTGTGTGTGTGTGTGTGTGTGTGTGTGTGTGTGCGTGTGTGTGTGTGTGTGCAGAAGGACAACTTGATGACGTCACAGCCAGAGTCAGGTCTGCTATCTCTCCCTGACAGCAGAGTTGTGCGTCACTCCTCACATGCCGGGCGAGCGAGAGAGAGAGAGAGAGAGAGAGAGAGAGAGGGAGAGAGAGAGAGACTCACAGCGCCTGGAGGATGCCTCATATCATTTAGTGGAGGCAACTGGGACCTTGGCCAGGGTTCCACTAAAGTGGAAGAGTTTTTAATAAGAGTAGGGAGGTATGGAGGTGGGCGAGAGAATGGAGGGAGCAGATTATGAAAAGGACTCCTCAGTATGCAGTTATCAGTGGGAGAGAGTTAGCAGGGGAAAAAACAACATGGTCGACATCTTTTTAAAGAATAGAAATGCATGATGACAACAACACAAAGGCGGATTAGCTGAGAAAAGTATGATGGGTTCAGGAAGAAGCAGGTCAAGAGTGTGTCATATGATAATGAACATATCACAAGAAGAAAAAGAACAAAACACAGTGATTCAAAGAATCTGGAGCGAGGTTCCACTCTGCTAATTATCAGCACTGTTGTGCAATAATTATATTCACGCCTGTCTCTTTTGAAGGGAAATTTCTCCCGGTGGATTTCCTCAGTCCAAACTGCACTGTCAACAAATTTACTACAAACATCGTCTTTTTTTTTTTATTAGTGGCGCTGACAATTCATTTCAAAGAGGAAAAAATATGAAAATATATGTGAAACATTAATTACAATAAATTGCTTAAGGCACTGCGTATCTGTATCTGTGCATGTTTACGTATTTGTGTGAATACAGATAGATAACTGCACATTTCAGACACACAACTCACATGAAGTGAGTCACTGTGAATACGAGTGTGTACTACTGCACAGAGTTGATATTTGGAGTGTGGCTCTGTCCCAGTCACTCTCTTTGAGCACAAATATCCACCGAGCTCAGTGCAGATGTTTCAGGATGGAAATGCAAACTCTTCCATTCACTCCTGAGATACACACTACAGCAAAGTCCATCATATTTGTCAATTGTGCTGCAACAGTTAAGCATATGCGCGTAGCCCCAAAACCCATACGAATCCAGCATTGGTGTGGAAGCGTTTCAGAGTAAAGAGCCAGTGCAGAAGATGATGTGTGTTTCAGGTCAACACTGACCCTAAGGTAATGGCAGCCTATCAGGAAGCCCTGGCCCTCAGTTTCTTCTCCATATCAATGAGCTCGCTGTGGGTTTTGCGTCATCAAAACACATCACACCGTTTACAGTCAACTTCACAGTGTCGGTGAACACAAGACCTGCAGAAAGCAGGAAAGCCTCCAGTCACACAGTCTGAAGGAGCTGTGTGAGGTCAATCTGGGCAATTGAACATGGCCAAATAGAGCAGCAGCGCAACAAGCTTCCTGACTGTGGCCAGATCTAATCAGTCGTCTCTGACATGTTATGTGTGATGTCACCGGTTAAAAAAAACATTGCTATTCCAACCGGAGCTATCGCTAATTCCAAAGTGGGTGATGCATCGTTAACTTTATAGCTCATATGCTGGAGTCAAGCCACAGATGATCTGCCTACAGTTATTACCATGGCCATCATGAACACTCGTGCTTTACAAATACAGGCATTTTAACATAAACAACAAACAATATAAACAATGGATTATCAGTTGACCTTAGAGCTGCTGTAAGGTTCCATCCTCATACTGTTTCTTTTTGGTACCAGGTCTTTGAGTATTGTTTTGATGCTGACGCTTGTCCACTTCACAGGTAAACGAATGAGTTAGTCCTTTATTTCTTTAAGAACTAACTCTCCAGTCTTCCATTAAGACTTTTCATTCAAATTAATCACTTATTTATGTTTTCAGTGAGAGCTAAATGGTGGGGGGGCAAACACTTCCTCTCTTACTTTACTGTCTTCCTCTTCATATCATGTGCTTGTCTTTACATTAACCTACATGCACACACATCCATTAGGGCTTGAGGAGAGCAGCTTTCATACAACACTCACATAAGTCAAGCAACAACTGCTATCTCTGCACTTGTACCAAAAGGCACTGCAGCACTGACACCCTGTAGTGTGCAGCTGGTGAAGCAGCCGAGGAGCAAACCATACTGGTGCATTGGAATCAAACGAATCCTGCATCATGCATTTGACTTGAACGTCTGCTGGTTCTGTGATTAAACACTGCAACAAAAAAAAAAAAAAAACGTAACACCATCCAGTCTATTGCAGGGGACATGGTACGCTGACTCCCGAGACCAGACCGGATGAATTATTAGTGATGAGCGAGTGATGAGTGAGAGAAAGAAGAGAAGAGAAGAGAGGAAATACAGAGAAGAGGCAGAAGAGGAATAAAGTGAACAAGTGTGGAGAGCGACTGTTTATTTGAGGAGGGGCGATTACGACCAGACGAGGTGACGCGAGTGCGTTTGTGAAGGGTGTGATCTCTAAAGAGAGGGAAAGTTGGAAGGATGGAGAGACGGAGGGGGCAGGATGTGTTACAGGAGAGCCAGAGACATGGGGGACGAGGTGGGGAGGGGGGGGGGTGCAAATACAGAGAGCAACTGCTTTAAAAACATCTGGGAGCCATCAGGGAGCAGCGAGAAAAACGCTGGGCTCAGCTGAAACTCTCCGCTCCCCCCGCTACGCCGCTTTCCTACTCGCCTGCTTCGTATCCAACGAACACCTTCCCCCAAAAGACACAAAGTACAGAGGGGGGAGCGAGAGAGGGCGCCATGAGGGAGCCCCCACTCGCCTCACACCACTGCACTGAGTGGAGGCCGCTGAAAGAGTGGACCACACTGTATGTTGAGTGTGGGATTTCTCAGACATTCTCCACATACTGCAAAGTGTTAGTTGTAAATGACATTAAGACACATAACTAACCATTAATTTGAAAATGTATATATGTACCTATGTGTGTGTGTGTGTGTGTGTATGGACTCATGCTGGCCTGCGTTTCCTCCATGCTGTTGTATGCACTCACTGCTGGGCTGAAGAAGTCAACAGATGACATTAAGGAGGCGGCGTACTACCATAGATGGCTGTAAGAACTGACCTCCACAGGCTGGCGATTGGAAACACGGGGAGACATGGAGTTTCCTGTGTGGTCACAGTGGTGTGAGCGCAGGGTGGCATCCGTCCACGTCTTCCCTGAAATGGCATGGCTCATGTGATGGCATTAGCAGAAATGTCAGTCACCCAGTCCCAGCGGTGGTGTAAAGGGCAGACTTTATCTTTCTCTGTGACATCATCACAGTCGTCCGCTAAGCAAGCACAATGCCATTCTACAGTACGTCTCTATTTCATGTTTACGTTATTAGAGCAGACAGACAGATGTAGATGATTTGTCTGCACAGGTTCCAATAGTAGCTCTCTGGGCTATTTTAAATTGGTGTGCTGTAAATTTGACAATTTTTTTTATAATTAAAGAATAAAATCTAAAGAATCTCTTTGCACAACAACACAACACCAACGTCATCAACGTCACAAGTCTTTGCACTGCTAAGGACTCGTGCCATATAAACCTGGGTTAGGAATTCATTTGCATTTGCCGATTGGCAGAGCAGAATCATATCCACCATATCATTTGATCAAATGTTTTGTTTTGCACAGTCTATTGGTTTCTTCTGTCCAGCAAGAAAATACAAAAACCCAAACAGCACCTGCTCCCTTCTAACACTGTCCTGCGTCATGCTGGCCCTTCTGGCACCATCAAACTAATCATGACTTTGATGACTTGATATTTTTTTTATTATTTTACAAACAAGTGAACGCATTTGTTTCAGCAAAGTAAATATGTGCACTCCCAAAATGACACGGATCGTAGATCTGCACATTAGCTTCTCTCATTAACCATATAAGGGAATGAAGCCTCAATGGTTGGGCGGTTATGATCTTTGAACACAGCTGAATCATCCCTGGACCCTGAAATGACAACTTAGCATCAGCATTCATGTCAGGGAGGAGGAAAATGCATTTCTTTATGAGCAATTTGTACAATGCCTCTTTCCATCAAATCCGTAACGAGTCCATTTTCTGTTGGTAATCCCTCGCCGGGGGAAACACGGAGATATGGAAATTGTTGTCGCGGAGAGGCAGGGTGGTTGTTAGGAATGGGCCGCAGATTGAAAACGAACCCGAGGACGACCTCGGTAATGTTATTCATACCACGGCACAGCGCCGCTGTCGGAGCGTTTCAAATGCAACACACACAATGTCACTGGCGCTCCTCACAATGACTTAATAATTCAGCTTGACACATCTCAGACAGAGCAGAGTTAGAGACATACATTTGTTTAAACCTCCGCTGTCGACGCACACGCGTTCCTCTAATTCCACCACACCCTCCACAGCAGCGGCAGAGCGAGAGAGATGTTCTATAAATATAAAAACAAAGGCTCCCTCGGGGCTATTTTAAATTGGTGTGCTACAAATATTCCAGAAACTGAATGTAACTAAATGTCAACAAAAACCGTTGAAGGCTTTTTCTGCTCCTTCCTGTTCCGCTCGGCGCCGTCATCTCATGCACATGTCATGGCTCCGATGTGACAGGGGAATATCGTGATATTTATCTTATACCGGTGAGCGCGCCCATCAATCTCCGTGTCCGGGAGAGATCAGCACATGCACAGTGAAGGTCGTGACCCTGCGGTGTGCTGCAGCTGTACATGTACATGAGACAGCTCATCTCCCACTGTCATAACCATCCAGTCAGAGCAGATCCCACCACCTCTCACTGATCTCACCATGATCGCATTCACAAATGCATGAGGGGAGACCTGCCTTCAGAAACAGAGGAGTCCCACTCACAGTGTTTCCTCTAAGAGAAACAGGAAACTGTGTCCGCTACAATCATGACTAAAGGAACATTCTGCAGGGAAGGATCATTTGCCTGGTGCCATTTCATCCCTGGCTGCTCAGATACATGATCGTGAACTTTTTGTCCATAACAACATGTTCTCTCCCTCCACAGCCAATCAGCATGTCAGCTTTTCCTCAAACTGATTTTTGCCACTCACTAGCTCCTGCTGTCTTCCCATCCCCCTATCCTCTGCCCTCCTTTTATCCATCTTCCATTACAGCCCTCTTCATTTCCCCCACACGCTAACCCCACTGTTCTCTCTCTCTCTCTCTCTCTCTCTCTCCTATCTCCCCCCACCCCCATCCCCCGCTTCTGCCTGTCTGTCCGGTATGTCCCTCTTACTTTGTGTTGCCACCCAGAGGAAGTAGCGGTGACGTTAGTGGTGATGCACGGCCTGGGCACGGTCCAGGACACAGTCATGAAGAAAGCACTGGCATCATCATCATCATCAGCGTCATCATCATCATCATCAGCGTCATCATCATCAGTCAGATGAGCAGAGCCAAACTTGAGCTGTGTCCGTCCCCATCAGGCTGGTTGACAGCCACACACTCATCTCTTATTCACTCCACTCATCAATTATACACAGGCCAAAGGATCCCTGAGAGGCAGAGGGCTGCAGAGGCCCCTCTCCACATGTCATCTCCAACTGCAGCACAAAGACACACACTGCAGCGCTGCGTGTTCAGCCCTGCCTTATCGTCACTGTCCTCCTTCAGTCTCTCCGAGAGCAGGAGGCAGCTTGTCATCACGCCTTCGGCAAATGCTGTGTTGTGTTATCTGGATGTCATGTATCTCATTGTGGGGTTAAGGTTGGATCATCTGGACAGCAAAGCCACGATGATGAGACAACAGACCTGGGAACCAATCAGCAAGCAGAGATCTTCCTTCAGCTTCCAGCTTCCCTCTGACTCACATCCTCACGAGTGAGCTAATTCGACGTCATTGTTACATGTTGAAGTGGACCCTGCTCGCTGTGGATTTACAACAATAGCATCAGCCAACATGAATCCAGATTTTTATACAAGCCGCCATTTATTTTTACATCCACACGCTAAACCATTGTTTCCCTGCTACTGATCCGCCACACGCGCGGGACCAACGCGGCTACTAACAAACATGACTGGAAACAGTGCTGGAAAGGAAAAGCAGCACTTAGCATTTAGCATTTAGCAGCGTGACAGTGCATTAGAAGCTCTATGTTGTATAAGCAAGGTGTCGATGCTGATGTTGCGTTCAAGGACGCGCGCAAAGTCTAAGACGAGCTGAGCTCTGTGCTGTTATCTGGAGGACGGATCTGTCAAGTGGTCACATCCAGCAACATAGATCAGCAGCTAATGGCTGGGTGAGCTATGACCTGTGTGCAAACACAAACCCCTCCCACATTCAGACGTACTGAGCAACAGGCCCACTCTCCATGTTGTCTACGGCTGTATGAGCCCACTCATATAAATAACTGCGGGACAGACACACTGACGTTATGATCTGTTCAGCAGAATCGTTTGACGGTCGAAGACACGAGCGGCCACTCACACCCACTAACACTCGTACACCATTCACAACTCATTTCCATATCGGGTCATGCAGCTGGCAGGGAGAGCGGTTCAGAGAGGTGGGCCGGCCCCGAGATGAAAGCATCCACGCAGGAGTTAGCGTGACATGCCCATTCGCTCTGTGTGTGTGTGTGTGTGTGTGTGTGTGTGTGTGTGTGTGTTCAGGTCACCACTGCATTAAGTAATCTGACATGAGCAGGTAGATAAACACTTGCCTTAGAAGTCAGCCGGATCTAACAGGCTCAGCTCAACAGTTCCATTCACACAAAACACAACAGAGCGGTTAACACAGCTTTTTCTTTGACTGATATTAAGATGGTTGCATTTGGACTTCCTCTCCCAATAGAGAGTATCTCTTGTAGGTTTGTCCGTCCGTCCATCCACATGCATGTGTTACTGTCCATCCCATTCTAATGAACACTATTTATCAGGAACAAGGACACAAGTGTTCACTCGGAAGTTAACTGAGACGAAATCGGTGATCAGTGCAACACAACATAAGAAGATAAGAGAGGAGGCAGGGATGAAGAGAGGGTGAGAGATGGAAATCGAGAGAGAGCTCATAGAAAGATGGGCAGCGATGTAGAGAAATCTCTGAAGCCTGAAAAATGGGAAGCTGTAAGAGGAGAGGTGGCAGGACATCTCAAGGACAAACAGAATTCCTCATCAGGAAAGAGGTCTCGTTTGACTTATCTGTTCATTACTGCACCAATACTGACAACAGGGAAAATATCAGTAATGTGGAGATCCTGCTGATGAGTGGAACAAACAGCTGTGGAAATGGGGTTAATATGCAACCTGGCCTCCCTGTGAATAATTCTTTCAACATTCTCTTGCAAAATACCACAGTGCTGCTCAGTTAACTCTCAGCGACAGAGAACGCAGTGAGGTTGTGTAATCCAGCAGGAGGGATTGGTTAAAAGACAGGAGAAGCATGACATTATTCCCATATGGTGACCTCGGTCACACACATAACATCCGTCCTCCAGAGACACTCACATAGGAAACATGTTATAGCGCAGTACCTAAAGGACCTTTTTTTTCAGTACCTAAAGGACTGAGAAAGACGTTTTGGGTTTGCTGAGACAGAAGAGCAGCTGACACTGGGCACGGCTAATGTGCCTTCACTAATTGGTTCTCCCCAGGGCCTGAGTTTAGAACACAGAAAACAGCTCTAACCATTTTACATCTACATCTGTGCTCACCGCATATGATGACGTTGCCCTCGACCCTCGTGAATCAGCCTGTCAGCCCATCACTATTAAGACACAATGTCATAACTGAAACGACTTAAGTGCAGCGTGGAAACGAATACGCCGACGTCTGCCAGGAATCAGAAATGTAGCCGCATAGACTCACAAATTGTGTTTACGCTGCGACAGGCCCAGCTGTCTGTTCTGCTCAGGCTGCTAATCACTATTGTCTGCTGCATGTGCTGTACCTGCTCATCTCCTCTACCACTATGGTCTGCTGTGCTTTAGCATTGCCTGCCTGACTCCAGGGACGGACCGAACATCTGGCAGACCCAAAAGACCGGAAAGGTGTGCGTTATCGAATGTGATGGGCCGGTCTGGTCCAAAACACCAGGGCCGATTTTCTGTCTCAGTCTACTGTTCATCAAAGGACTCTGTCAAGCCCATGGTTGGTGTCCACATGCACCTGAGAGCAGTGAGGAAATTTTGATTTCAGAGGTGGGGGGGGGGGACCAGCAAGGGGGGCACAGCAAATCGAGGAGCTTGTGGGCAGGCTAAACGAAGGGAAAGTAAGGAAAGAAGGCTTCAGCTTGAGCAGCCGTTTTCCGCTTGGTCCTAGTGCTTGACGCCTCTGTTTACTGCAGCGTAACATTGTTTGGGCGGTAAAAACTGCAGGGGACCAAAACAGGGGCTGTCTCCCCCCCCCCAAAAAAAAAAAATCCGTCCCTGCCTGAGAGGAAGAGAATAAAGCAAGGCTCTTACCACTCTCTCCCACCCTACACAGCAGGGCGTGGGCATTTTTGTTTTGTTGATTTTTGTCTTCACATCCTACGACATGCAAAGGATTCCCTCCTGGACTCTATGCAGTGGTGACAACTGACTTTCCAATTACAATTGTTTTTTGTATCATGATCATAAGTTGGAGGTTACGCAGTTTCTTCTTTGCAGAATCTCCTCCAACCTCATGCAGGCTGAAAGCACACATGTATAGCTACACACACACATATACAGTGTCAATCAGTAGGAGATGTCTGTATATGCTTTATTGGAAAGATGATTAGACAGCAACTTTGTAGTCGTCTTTTAGTTGTCAGATTTGATGATGGTAACGTTGTGCATATCAAAACTTACCACAGAGGATGTCTAACAAGACAGAATAATACTGTAATACTGAAAGTGGGTCATGTATGTTTCGTTCATTAGTATGTAGATGAAAGGATGAACTCGAGGCACAGAGATTTCTATGCTGTTTTGAACTTTGTCACACGACTGCATTGTTTGTTTTTCTTGTTCTCAATTCTCCTGAGGTGAAGAATCATTGAGTTTTATGTTTGTAAAAAGGCTCTTGTTTACAGAACTGGTGTTGCATATCAGAATGAAATTGTAAGTCACAAGTCACAATACCAACCAAAATAAAACAACATATGCATTCATTATTGAGCTATAGAAATATACATAAGATGATAGAGAATTAAGAGAAAAGGTTCCTGAGAGCAACAAAACCTGAGACACACAGACAAGGTTTCACAGCTGGAAGATGTTTAAGCACAATCACGTCCTTGTGATGACAAAAGAGTTCAACCATCAACAGTTAAGGGTAAATTACTGACCATTTATAGCCCGCGGTGATGGTGGTGTCGACATATTTGTGCACAATGCTTAATCAAACAAACGATGCATCAGAATGCATAATACAAGGAGATGAAGGTATGGATGGACAGTTGTCACAACACAGACTTCTGTTATTTCAAACAGACTTAAAAGAAAAATGTTTAACGATGGAGAGGCCACTCAATAAAAAGACCATTAGAGCAGACGAGTCAGAAACAACAGAAAGTGACTTCTCAAAAAAAAGAGGACTTGACCAGTTCACAACTTGTCATATTTTTGCAGGCCCTTATACGGGTTATATATATATATATATATATATATATATATGTGTGTGTGTGTGTGTGTGTGTGTGTGTGTGTGTGCGTGTGTGTGTGTGTGTGCGTGTGTGTATGTATATATATATATATATAGACAAATCTGCTACTGTCCTGCCAATAATTTCCATGGTTTATTCATCAGCCTACACAACAATAGCTCAAATTGAGAAACAGGTCTTACTCGTTTCCAAGCATTTCTGTCTTACACACACGTGATAAGGTGAAACAAATCCATTCGCGGATTTGGAGCAGCAGCTCATTGCTTTTGTTTCGTGAAGTAATGCCTTCATTCTTCACTCAGTCCGCAGCACATGGAGCCGAAGCAAAGGGAAGACATTGTGTCCAGTGTGTAACACAGACGGATGATTCAGGAAAAGGGAAAGCAGGGCAATGGAGGAGCTCCAGCTTTGAGCAGCTGGGCCACAGAACCAGTGGACAGAGGATTTAAAATCAGTGTTAATCATTGACGACTATGCTTCCATTTTTAGTATCACGGGTCAATACTTAAGTCTGCGCCATCCACAAATTCACATCTGCAAACACGCTGTCACGAAGCCAACAAATGTAGGTAGAATCCAAAAGGATTCCCAATCGCAACCTTTCCTTCAGAGCTGTCTTTAAGGCCACACCTCCAAAACACACAAAAGCACATCAAGCAACACGCGACTACTTTCTTCTCATTTCTTTAAATTCGTCATTTGATCAATGATATCAAATGAGGGTTTTACAAATCAAACTTGGTTCGAGCCAAATGGTCTGATATAAGTGAAATAAATCTTGTCTCCAAAAGTGTGGGAATGTTATTCACTACAAAAACACAAAAAGAAAACAAACAAAAAAAAAACTTGTGTGCTGTGTTGTGTATTCAACTGTCCAACACTCACAAGGTGCTCTCTGGGCTCTCAGGCCAAGCTTATCATCGGGAACTTCCTGCAAACCAGTGAGTTGAAATATGTTATCCTGTGATAAGTCCCACACTTAAGCCACACAAGCCATAAGCAATGAATGGACAGTGAACACAGTTACAGAAAGCAGTTACAATAGGATAAATCCAACTTTGTCGGTAGTTTCATGTTTCCCTCTTTGAACTCAATACAGCAACATCTGACCACAATTAAAGCAAATCATTTCACTAACACTGACCAGCTTAGTGAGTGTATTGTTTTTATCCTTGTCTTAATTAATGTTCCCAAAAGACAACATACTAAGTTAGAGCACAAAATGCAAGAGGCTTCAGTCTTATCTCTTACCAATATGCCATTTAACTCCATGAGCTGCCACAGGATCTGCAGGTATGAGACAAATTGGTGCCAACAGAATCTCAGCGCTTTCCTCCAATAAACAAACCACTTGAATCCTTCATTACATCGCAGACTCGAGTCCTGCATTCACATGTGTTTTGGTCAGCACATTAGCACATGAGATACTGAGGAGCAGGACAGCCGTATTGTAGCAGACCTCTCCCTGAACTCAGTTCTCTCTACAGGCACGTTCACTGACAGCTTAGCCCGGCAGGGGGTTCTGACCTGCTCACCCATTCATTAGCTCATCGACAGCATGTCCCCAAAGCTGTTCTGCTAATGGTCACCAAGTAATTCAGCCAATCCCTCCAACACATGCAGAGGCAACTCCAACACCTAGCATCCTCACCCATACAAATCAATTTCATATGTCAACATCTGTCCATTTCTCTGTTTTATTACAAACACATTTGAAGTAGAAAACACAACTTATTAACACAATTATTCTCATTGACAATGAGGAAGATTGATCGTATTACGTATGATACACAGTTCGTGTTACTTTGGAAAGAGGAGGTGGGAAGTTGGTGTAATTTACACATTTTAGTGTGTCCTGTCATGCCGCAATAATCTTCAGGTGGGGTATGATTAAGAGCTACTGGGTTGTGTTCCTAACTAAATACAAACCGCAACTGAATAAATATCTGATATAACTGGCACAAAGTCGCATTTCACTGTCATACATACATGTAACAGTACTAAATTCAGTGAGTATAAATAGGCCCGTCTGTTAAGACTTCTGTTATGTACAAAATAATTACAACTAGAAACATTCAAACATCCCTAAAAGTGATACTTAACATAGATCATCACAGTTAATATGGTTCTATTTAAAACCTTCACAAAAATCCACAGTACACCAGCATTGTCATGGTATAAAAATAAGTTACAAATCTGCATAAATATTTTACACAAAACACTTATAAAAATCTGCTGCAATTTCCGACAAAGTTCCGCAGTTATGTTTTGTTAACACCAGAGGGTATCAAATTGGTGCTTGTTAGAAGCATTAAGGTTTTTAATGAACACAAAATTTTTTAAAAAATTGTTAGTCCCCTTTTATGACTTGGCGACAACCACCGTTTCAGATATGTAATATGTAAAAAAGAGCTTCAGCATGTTTCACTTTCACTTCCTCTTTTTGCCAGCTCACTCCCACCGGTCAGCAGAGACAGATGAAGAGTGTCCCATCCCACACAGATAAACCTCCTATGAGCAAGAATTCCCCGTAAGTATCGAGTCCACAGATGACTCCTTATAGGCTGAGCACAAAGACAGGAGAGAAAGAGACAGAGGGAGAATGAATTGTTCTGAATGTGTCATGACAGAGGTTACACGATAGGCGAGATAGGCTTCTTCCCAGTCATTACAGATATTGTGATGAGTTCCTTTTCAGACACATCACACTGAGTTTTTGCGGGGTTGAACTACTGATGTCAAATAATGGAATAGCGAACAGTGACCAAAAACGGTCTCATCTTTTAAGTGAAACTAACAAATACCAAGCTGCTCCAAAATGGCCCAATTCTCCATTTGCTGGCTGAACGGTATACAGGAGTCAACACAGACCATCATTTTGATGATGTTGCACCACAGGAGCGCCTGATCCACAGGTAATACTGCAACCGAAGTTACCTTATTACCAAGACATTTGCATCTTTTAATCTAGTCTGACCACCAGAATATGAAAGTTCTTAAGACACATGTGGCTTTAACAGTTAAGTTATGCAACCTACTAATGTGGCAGCTGTGTAGTCTATCTTGGAAAGCTGTGCGCAGTCTTTTTTTTTTTAAAGATACCAGTATCACATTCATTCTTATGGCCTGGTCTTTTGTACATTTGACTACACTATAAAAGCATAAAAACAAGAGGATTTACTCATACACAGTAACCTTTGTACATGAATAAACTTTTATCACATGTCTTGCATCCAACTTGAATTCTGTTTTGTTTTTTGTTTTTGTAAATTCATCAATAACCAGGTAAACATATCTCTGCATTTATTATAAATGACAAACACATTTTTAATAGCTGGCTTGGAGTTAACAGAATAAGCCAAATATATTTATACATAAAATATTGACACATACACTTACTGTGCTGCTACAACTTACCTCCGCTTTAGCCGCTTTTGTGGAAGTGCTCTGAAAACAGAGGAAAGTTTGTCAGGTTATTGTGTAAGAGCATAATGTGAGCATGTTTAAGACGTATGGGCCTCACTCAATGTACTGCCACAGACTCAAGTCACTCCGTGTGCTTGAAGCTTTCGTGCATAAGGTCAGCCTGGCTGAATGCTGCTGGTTATATGAGTCCAGCAGCAGCACATGCAGTTAGTGAGCCTTCAGGTCTAATTAAAATCAGTCTGCCTGCCTGCTGATCAGCACACCTGTGTGCCATATATCTTTGGTGGGATGACCACTCTGTTATTTTAGGCACATTGTTCCCTCTTTCAGGATTCATTTGCAGGGTTTTATAGGGTACCATAAAACTTTGTTTTCTCATCTTTGTGATGAATGTTCTACATCTCGCAGGGCTGCACAGAATTTAACTAATATGTTAGCTAATGTTTGGTGGAATTTGGTGGTCCTGTTCTCATTTCTCATCAGCTTAACACAATTGCACAAATAAGTTCAAGGCCTTTCATTATGTAGGATCTCTTTACTACAATTGCTGTGATTTTGAATAAATCACTCATATCTACATAAATATGTGGCTGCTGTCACACTGTTGACATTCTTCATCTAAGTGGACAGTAGGCAATGTTTGCCGCTTTTCACAAAAAATCTGCATTTGTTTTTAACCTGATTGCTCTAGTGCCACCTGGTGGAAACAGGTGTTAATGTCAGACTCACTCCCCTATATATAGTGTATCAACATTCTCTTTCTCATACAAACACACAATGGTATGAAGAGCAATAATATTTTTTTTTTTACACACTTTCTTCTAAGATTCTTGACAAAAACACATGTAAATTATAATTTACACTGGGCAGCATGAAAAACAGATCTACAGCAGTGTGATCTTTATGTTTATGAGTGAATTTGGACAAACAGGCCTCTAGTGCCATTGCACACTCACCTGTAAATGTTTGGGTCTAGCAGCATGGCAGTGTCCTGCGGTAACTGGGATAAGTGCACCACTTTAGTCTTCAGCTGGCATCGCTCCGTTTCATTCACCCACACGTCAGGTAGTCTGTAAGATAAAATGCACATACACAAACATGGAGAAAGAGAGAGAGAGAGAGCATGTGGTCAGGGTTTAAGCTCAAGCAGAAAAGAGAGAAAGAGGAAAAGGGGGGAAGGCGAGATGGCAGTAAGGTTGAACTGAGTTGGGTGAAAGACATGGACAAAGAGCCTCTCTCAGTTCAGGGCACAGGCTGACACCTTTGTCTGAACACTGAGATTGTTTTCATAAGTAACATGGCCTTGACTAAAGCAAGAGGATTGACCCACATGCACACAGGAGTGTGCAGACCTTCTGCTCCAGACCTTCAGGATTAATTTTTCACTTGTCTGCACTAAGATATAAAAGATGGGTAACAATGGTGTGTATGTACATGGGTGTGCATGCATGTGAAAGTGATTTGTTGCACATATAGATTGATCTAATATGAAAGAAGATAAGAGGCACAAGGAATTCAAGATAACCTGATTTTGAAGACAAGGAGGTCATGGTCTTAAGAGTGACAGGCAACACCCCTGCATACACATGTGCATGTAATGTACTGTACGGCTCAGCTGTACTTTACTCTATCCCACTACACTGTGATCTGTATAAAAGTGAGCGTGCAAGCACTGGCGCAGCAAGTCAAGGTGCAGAAGAAAGGAACAAAGAGCTTAGCGAGCTGAGTGCACCTCCCCTCTTTCCCCCGGTCTCCACCCGCAGCATTCCCCCCGTCACAATGTGCGTCATCACAGGAGCCCCAAGAGATACAGACATAAACGCGTGAGATCCGTGCGCACGTGTACACACAGACACACACGCACACACTGCAAAGCAGCACTTAGGTTAGCAGGCAGACACCAAGCCAAATCATTCATTCACAAGCCCAGTCAGCCCATTCAGTGGATGTGTGCAGGTAGTGCAGCACATTCAACTCCACTCAGTAGTGATGGAGAACGAAAGGGGGCAAATCGTGGAAAATGACAAACAGATATTGGGGGGTTGGGGGGGGGGGTAAGTGAGAGGAAAATACACTAAGAGGAAAATAAAACTCTCCATCTCCACTCATGATGCGAGGACAAAAGCCCAACTCGCCCTTTTTCATAAGAAACTGACTATTGATAACTGACATGACAAATTACAGCTATCACACGGTCTCCAACTGAATCTTTCTTTGATTAATGTCCATATAAAGAACACAAAAACAGGGTGCAATAACTAATATGTAGACAATTCAAAAGACTATTTCAACAAGCTCTCAAATGAAAAGCAAAAACTACAATTTCGAAGAAAGTCGAATAAAACAAACATTACAATTAACCAATTTGTCCTGTAGAACTAGATAAGCATATTACATGGCCAGTGATATGGTATCTTAGTGCTGTATAGGTAATGAACAATAATGGGATACAGATATTGTTTTCCAAGATTGATAAACTAGGGAGTATGACGTGGCAGAAGTGTTTGTATCCCCTTTAATGGTGGTGAGAGCTGAAAGAGGAAGTTGTAGGCAGGGACATGACAAGAAACAGTCCCTTTCAAAACAGCATTAAAGTTTGGGTTCATCTTGAGTTAGTGCCCTTGTGAGAACCAAACCTCAAATAACAGAGGAGGACCTGCAGAGTGTTAAATATACAGTAAAAAAAAAAAGACGTGTGTGTGTGTACGTGTGTGCGTGCACAATTACGTTCACATTCCACTCCATAGTGACTGTAAACACGTCACAGTGTTGTGGTACTGATGACTTATTACTATAATCTGATACATGGGAGGCACAAAGGACTGTTACAATGGGGGGTCAACATGTCACATGTGTTTACACACATACACTTAAGTACATTCTGTAAAGTACGTATGTCTCTCCACTACCTGTACCCATACAAAAAGATCTCCACACAAATCCAAAGTTTGTTCAGACAGATGAATTCATTTTATTTTCCAGATGAGATTGTTTGGGTTGCTCTTTAACGAGCCAGAAATATTTACTGTGAGCGAAGCCACTGTGGGAGAGCTGCTGGGGACGTCTGCCAGAGATAAACCTAGTCTTCCACCCTAAACTGATGGCTGGCTTCAGGAAGTACAGCTCCCAGTGGTGACAGGAGCAATACATTCATCAAAACAAAGGAAAGTATACATTAAATCACTTAGATGTTATGTGGAACTCAGATGGATTTAGTGGAGGAGTTCAGTGTCCTTATAATCCACAGCCTTCTGCAAAGCACAGGACAGCAGGCTCACAGAGCTGGTCCTGGGACTGCAAAGATCACTGCAGTCTCAAGACACATGGAACCACACATGAAACCACTCATGGGGGTAATAGTCAGAGACAGTGATTGGCATTTACAGCAGCTATTTGTGCTGAATGTGTGTCATGCCCTCCAATGGCAGAACAGATAATAACTAGAAGTTCAAGTTGTCACAAAAAAACGACTCTGTATTGAGGTCTTCTCGTCCCCATTGCTGCTTAATGGCACAGCATTGCTCTATTTGTAACTAGAATTTAATAATGGTCGGGAAATAGTCAAAAATTTCTGTAAAGAATTATCATTGGTTGGAAAATTAGTAAATTCCCATGTGCAAAATTATCAAATAGTTGATATTATCTTTCAGGAAGAGAAAAGACTGTGATTTTTATTTGCTGATTATGTGCAATGGTTTGATGGTTTGAACTGTAATGAACTAAGCAAGCAGAAATTGGCCATATTAGGCTTATGCCGAACACATATTCACATAGTCATATTCACTGACTGCTTGTGATCAGTCATTCGCGTACAGCTGTATCAGGGACTTAATCAAATAATGGAAACCATTCACACCCTAAATTGGTTTCATTTACAGATCATTGGTGCTTTTTAAAGATCTTAAATCTCTGCCCCTTACACTTTGCGCTGAAATAGTGTTTTTAGGAATGAGGGAGGTTTACACAACCTAGGTGAAACAAAACAAGTAATATAAACCATTTTCCCCATATAATGATATTGAAGATGTTCTGTAAACTGTATTGGCTACATCCAATGTTGCAGTGCAATGGCTCTGATTGAATTTCCTCTTCACAGCTTGCTTGTGAGTTGCTTTTCTCTCATAAACAGCTCTCTGGTTTCCATGTTTGTTCATCCTCATGACGAGTGTGAAACCCAAAGCCAGACAAAGTTACGGTATTTAAACTAAACTAAATCTAAAACTCTGCCCCTGGACAAAATGTAACACCTGTCAGTCACATACTCCAATATTTTTGTTGATTTGTAAAATGAGTAGGTTCAAAAAAATGGCATGTCTGAAAATGTTTAACAACACATCTAGATATAAATACCAGGAATTAAAAGCCAAAATGTTCAACTCGTCTTTTTAAATAATCTTTTAATCAAAGTCTAGCCAATACATCATCGGTGTGCAACAAAAGAAAAGGAATCAGCATTGTAAAAGGTCAATCTCATGGTAATTTCACATCCGTCCGACTCCAGTGAACACAATATATCAACAACGTCTGGATGGAATTTCATTACATCCAGCACAAATGTCCACACGGACTCAAGGATCAACTGATTAGACTTTGGTGGTGGAAGTTCAAGTTCACTATGACCTCAATAACATTTTTGGCCATAACTCAAGAAGTCATGTACTGACACAATTTCATACAAATTGTCTAATACGATAAAATATTATCCCTTTCTATCCAACAGGTCAAAGGTCAACTTCACTGTGATATCACTGCAAAAATCATTTAATTGTAATACAGAAGAAAAGGAGACTGCGTCCATGATATTATAATATATATAAACTAATGTACATGTACATGATATGATGACATGCGTAAATGAATGTATACAATGAGAAAATCTGCAATTATAGCTACATGCACGACTAACATTTGATTTATTGTGCACTTTGATAACTGTCTAAAGATAAATAAGTCAATGAAAATCATTCTAGCAAACAAAGCCCATTTAGTGCGCGATAAACCAAAATGATGTGCCAGAATGCCAGTGGCTCATGCCATTCAATGGCACTCGCTGTGTAGTCTGTTTACTATTCAAATGCATTCAGCAGCATACAGGGGAATCCATTTATCCATCCATCAAAGATTAGACAGCAATTATACTTCTCTCACAACTCCCCCCCTTTCCACCTCAGTGAGCTGCTAGTTGTTCATGTTCTGAATGGTTGGTGTTAATCAGTTACCTATTAATCTAAATGGAGTTAATGAGTGTCAGATAGACAGTGGAGCGCTTACTCCAGCATTAATAAACATGACTTCCCACATTTACATGGCTAATCATTGACTTAGAGACTGGGAAACATACATGTTGTGCAGCACATGATGCTGAACTTGATGTTGAGGGTCACAACACTTAACAGCTGACTACATGAGAACTGGGATGTTCTGTCCAATGCTAGGACATTACATTGAGTCAAAGACTCAAGTGTTTAAGTGGCCATATTAACACTATCCATGTATAAAACGTATTTGTGAGGAAATAATACACCCAACCTCACAGTTTATGATATCACTGTGTATTTTCTTCTTCATCATCCCGCTATGGATTCATTGTGTATTAATGAACACTCATTAATAGAGCACTCACCAGCTTCAAGGGAAATGTATGACTTTGTGGATTCACTGATTTCTCCTGCATGGACCAAGTCAAAAGGCATCTCACTAATCTTTCTGTTTGATTCTCTCTCCCTGTTTTCATTCTGCCTCTTCTTTACATTTTTTTCACCCACGACCATTTTGTTCCCACACCCATTTTTCACCTTCCTCCATTCTCTGTCGCAGCAATTTCTTCCCTCATCCATCCTACCTTTGAATCTCAGTATCAATCTCCATCTACGTCTCTCTGTTTGGAATTAATCCGACGAATCTTTCCTGACCACCAAACTTCATCTTTCTCTTCCGCTCCCTCTCCCTCATTATTTCTCTTTGCACAAGATTAAACTCCCACTGCAGGGTGATGAGGAGATTGCAGAGGTGGATCAGAGAGGGGGAAAGGAAAGGAAAGATGCAGAGGGCTGAGAGTACTGATGCAAAGAGAGAGGTTCTACTCCAGTATGTTCATCCAACCCTGTCAGCTGCAATGTGCTTCATGATGCATCATCCAGTTTTCTTTGCCCAGTGCCATCTTTGCTTTGCATTTCACTGAATGTTTTAGCTTTGTTTTTCAGCATCTTCACCGTTTCCTTCAACCTAACCCCTGATTCTTCCTTAGATCTCATACCTCTCCTTTGCCCTCAGTCTTTCCCACTCTCATTCTTTCCTCATGCTTCTCTCTGATCATCTTAATAGGTCATACAGTCATTCAGTGTGTGGAAGTATGGCACAAGCACACTCCTGTTTACCCTGAGCAGGAGCCCTGCTGAGTATCATAGAATTCATTTAAAAAGTCCTCTGTGAACTACACCTATTTCATTTCAAGTGTGGGTGTAGGCGTAGCCATAACGTGGATGGAACGCAATCCGACCAAACTTCCAGGTGTAATCTGTACATTTGTGCTGAATAGCTTTTGTAGCCATTTGTGAGCAACAAGAAATTAAGTACCTTCTTCCTTTATTTACATTCTTGCTCCAATTTGAAGCATTTAAGATCAATAATCAGGATAAAGACATTCTCATGTGGTCTGTAACGATCATTCTGCTTCACTTGGATCTTACGCCGCGTTAAAACCAAGCAAATGGTTTGGACCAGGGTAATCAACAGGTATCAAGAGGACATGAAGCGACTGTTGTTTCTGTATAAAGACAGATCCAGTTTTCCTTCCGTCAGTACTTCAGGCATGACTATGGGTATGCCTGTTCACTGAATGAGAATATTAGTTGGTAAATATGGCTGATTCCCCTTAGCTCCATTTGAAGAAAGCTCTTTACACTGAGAGCTCTCTGTGACAAAAATCAGCCACAAGGGGAAGATGTGAAGATTTAATGTGATCCCTGACGTAAAGGAAGACCACCATGTTGGTTGCACAACTAAATGGAAAGGAGAATAATAAAGCTATCAGAGACGGATAAACATACAGTGCTATTGTGCACACATGCAGCCCGACCGGTCAAAAAAGGAAATGTTTGTGTGACAGACGCAGTAAATAAAAATCCACTCTATACCACTTAGTATAGGGGGCATTAATTCAGCTACAGGCTAGCAGTGGATATGCTGTATTCATTGAGTCAGATAGTCATTACTGTAACCCCTGTAAAAGAAGACCTAGCATAGCCGGGCAGACGCAAATGCATTAAACATAACACATAAAAAAAACAGCATGCCATCTAACATCAGACACTGGGCAGTATTATTCTGGCCTTGTTGTAAAGAGTAAACAATCAAAAAGGTAACACCACTAGGGATGACCTTACACTTGTCTCCTTTTTGAACTGTTGAACTGCAAAGGCTATTTTCTCCCTTTATTCACCAAATATATATATCCAAATGAAGCTCTTCAACAGGTAATGCAACAGCAGCTTATACACCATGCATCCTCTGATCATTCCTAGTGACAAAAAAAAGGCTGTTCCAGCTGGCCTGGTCCACCCTCGTCTGTTTTGCTCCTCTTGCAATTTAATGTTTCACTGTGTGTGCAAGAATGCTAAGTGGAGATATTATTTTTCTTCTCTGCATGACGTTTGTTGAAATGCCTTGTAATTGTGCAGCAAATGCATTTTCCCACAGGGAATACTAAAGCATCTACTCATTTATTCCCTCTGCTCTGACTCCTATCCTTCCTCCTGATTCTTAGAGGTTGACAGATGAGAATGGCCTGCTGCTGTCAGGAGCAACTTTTCACTGAGTCTGTGGTGGACGACGAATGATAACCCAGCTCCCTGAAGTATTTGGGTTTTTTTTGTCTTGGTTTATTTGTAAAATAAACTGAAAAAGCAAGCTAAGGGTCCAGACCTGCTGCAACTACTCAACTGAGTGAACCGGGAAGCAGCAGCAGAGGGCTAATGAGCTGAGCTTGTTAGAGTTCAAGTAAGGCATCCATCATCTCCTGAAGTCATTTAGTCATTTAGTGGATGTTGTGGCCTATACATAGCTGGAGCAGCTCTACCGGCTATCTTTAGTTAACTCCCTTCAATATATGAACACAATATTTTGTTACTACCTGCATTGTGAAACAACAACACTGATGCAACTTTCTGTTCAGTCATTTTAATGCTTGTGATTTATGCGACAGTAACCAGCAATCTCTGGCAGTAAAACACACTTTCTTTTATGCTTTGCATCATTTGTAATTTATACCGCCTTTGTTTATGTGTGCATATGTTTTTTTTCTATTTTTATTATCCTATTTTAGATGATGTGCAAATGCAGATGATTTAAGAGACATTTTACTCACATGTCTTCGGGTGTCCAGTGCAGAAGAACCTTCACCTTGCCAGACCCCTCTTTCCTTCTGGCCAGCACCTGCACAGACACAATCACACACAAAAACAAGCTGAATGATGACACGCACAAAAGGTACTAAGACCAAGAGACAACTTCTGTGTTTTCACTGCCATGTCATTCAGTAAATGTCTCCAGGCTGTACTGCTGTCATTTGACAAATGCACAAACAAAACACCCAAACCAACCTCATCAATGAAAAATAACCATTAAATATATACAAAACAGTATGCTTTAATCTGCATATTATAGTTAAGACAACTTGTGAACAGATTTGCATCAGTGTGTTGGGGTTGGGCTTGTACTGCAGCAGTGTCTTTTTTTCTGCAGAGAATGAGCTTCAGACATGCCCCCATCCCGTTCATCTCTAACGAATAATTAGGCCACATGCTTCAAACATCCTTCCAAGTGATATAGTGGCTGATCATTACACTGATAAGCAACAAGATCTGTCTTAATCATGCACAAAAGAGTTCAGTGTAATTTCAATCTTTTTCAACTGTATCTACTCCACATGCCCTTGCATGGCTGATACTTCTGGCCATTTTTTAATGTACATTTCATACATCATGCTGTGTTGGTTTATAGTAAAACTGGCCTGGTATTCACACAAACATTGTCAGTAGGGAAAAGAAAAGCAAGAAAAATAACCGGCTGTGTCAAAAATAGCCACAGATATAACCTCTTGCGTCAATTGGCTCTTTTTTGTAAGGAATGTCTATTTTTAGGATGGTGAATGAGTTCACATGTGAAGAACTTCTCTTACGCACATGAATATCTGAAATTATTTTTATGACTCCGGGGACTGGCTGTGGCACTGATGGAAACTAGTTTGAGGACAGAAGGAAGGAGGCTCCACTGAGACAAGAGACACAGACAGAGACCTAGAATCACTGCTCTCCTCCTCTTACCATATCTCTTGCCCTCCTGCTTTTTGAGCAGGTTACAGAGTGCTTATCTTTTTGAAAGATATTTAGTTAGCAGATATGTATTTTATTTTAGCTGGCTTGGAGTCTTGAAATTTGTCTGTGAGAAGCAATTTTAACAGAAGCCAAGTTGGCAAATGAACCATATTGTTGTCCCTTGTTTTAATATGTGGCTAACACATAAGATTCAGAGTAGACAAAATTAAAAAGTAGGGAAAGCAGCATTAAAAACCATGAGTGATGAAGCTGAGAAAACATATTCTGGATATGAAATCCAAAAAGTTGAAAAAACTGAAAGGTGAAAAACCTAAGGTTTACATGTTCCAAAACATATTTTCAATTTTGACAAGCATATTTGTCACTGTGCAACAGCAATGATACGTCGCTCATATGGAGGAAACTTTAGACGATGAGCTACAAGCTTGTCTTCAAAAACTAATTCCAAATTTACCTTTTAATATGCATTAATTCATAAAGAACCATAATTATTTGTCTGTACTCAAATTATGATCAACTTATTTACTTAGCTACTGAGCTTCTTGTCATTCTGTTTATTTAATTTTTTACCTTAATTAGCCGCCCCTGATTCACCAATATAAACCCACATTAGGAAGATGAAATAACTTTTAAGAGACAATAACAACAACGCCTGAAACCAGTGCTTGCTGCACTGGTCCCAACATTAAGTGTCTCAGGCCCTGCGGCTGAACCTCAGTACACCAGCAGCTGCTTTACCGCACTTTTAATTAAAAATGCACTGCTGTTAACCTCTGCCCTCACACTCCTCACAGCACCAGGTTAATAATCACAGAGCTCGGATACAGCTGAAAGGACCATGTAAAGATAGTGAAGTGAGTTTGTAGCATGCAGTGATTTCAGAGCCGAGTTATTTTGATGACGGCTGTTGGTGCTTGAAGGGACAAATCTTAATCCTCTCTACACCCACGAGAGAGTGTAAGAGACAGAGACAGGGAGGGAGGGAGAGAGGGAGAGTATGAGGAAATAAGGAGTTAACAGTGGATATTAGCGTGGCTCCAAAACAAGGCAATGAAAATGGAGGGACAAAAGCAGAGGGAGGGTAGGCCTGCTAAAACTAGGTGCCTGTCTAGTGTCAGGGGGTCAAGCTGTGGATGACGCAGATTGGCGCAACAAAAATATCCCATTATAAACATGACTGAGTTGCTCTGGCTTGTCAGCAGGACAACTGGCCAAACTCCACAGAGCCCCCACAGCTATACTCCACCTCCCGAGGCCTGGGAGAGTCCATTTGGGGCCTGGGGTCTGACACAGCGCCACAGTCTTTCTCCACCACAATCCTCCAGGGGGTTAGAAAGAAGGAGAATGTATGCCCAACTGGCCGGATCTCCTTCCGATTCCAGGACCCTGACCTTTACTTAACCACTTTTCCTTGTCCTCTCTCTCTCTGGATTTCTCTCTCTAACCCGAGCGTTCTATTCCTCCTCCCAAGTCTATGTCCAAATATGTGGTTACCTCTCTTAACCTCTTCCCAAGCTTATCTTCACTTTTTTACTTGAGTTTTTCTTTCACAGTTATTGGTTGCTGGAGAATAGTTGTGGTTTGCAGGAGCAGAACAGAAAAAAAAAACTGAAAATAATGGAAAGGAACTGCTAAGAGCAAAACGATACTGTAGTGAGGATCAGGAATCTTAATACATTTTGACACAAGTATTAACTATAGTTTCTGTAAAACCGCCTCCAACACTCTAACTTCTCATGCTAATACATAATTTTTCAAATTAAATACACATTTTAAATAAAAACCTCTCTGTGTGCTCGAAATGTACATGGGTCCATTAAAGGTGAGTGTATAACATGCCGGTAATGCGTATTTGAAACAGCTGATTCATTGGACAGCAGCATTTTATTCACAAGTAAGGTTAAACTACTACTTTTAATCATTCTCTGACAATATGAACTCCTTTTTGTATTATTTTGCCTGAAAGGTTCTAATGTAAAAATTATTGATTCCTTGAATAAGGTTAAACTGAAACCTAAAATAAAATAGGTTTTAGTTTGCACAAGTTCAATTAATGCAGAAGTCTTCTTTGCTTTCATAAGTATTTCAGGTAATTTTGAATAAATTTACCATATTATGACATAAATTGAAATGTGCACTCAAGATAGTTTGATTTGTTGTCTTGTGTGTGTGTTTAAAGTTTCCTATCTAGAGTATTTATAAACAGGGTTTAAGAGCCCTAGAAGCTGTTTTTATTTTTCTCCAATGAGGAGAAAATTAGTAAACTGCACATGAAATATAGATTTTTCTTCTAAGGAGACTATTTCTGGTTTGTTAACCAAAGATGGTATGCAAAATAGCACACTCAGTGTTCTTTTAATAAAGGGCAAATCAAAGTAGGAAAAGCAAAGCCATAAATGCTGAAATTATTAGTGGGACACATGACTAGAATAATAATGTTGTCAGGCACACCTGGACCGACTCAACATCAGTGAGTCAGAATGTTTGCTGTGAAAAAGGTCAATATGCAAAGATTATTGAAATCACTGTAAACAAAATCTCTGATGCTAATTAAAAATAAATAAATGTTTCTATATTAACATACTGACTTACAAAGCAGTTCACAACTGGAGAGCTATAAACAAGGGACAGGGTGCTCCCTAGTGGCACTAAATAAGAATCGCAGTTACTTTAAAAACATCTGAAATTCACATCCTACCCACCAACTTGTCTCTCTATTTTTAACATTAATAAAATATTCACTCCTTTATTCTATGATCACTGACAACGACAGATGGAGACTCTTTCAGTACATTTTTCTGAAACACTGAGAGTGCTCACATGCTCCTGATTGTAAGGTGCAAAAGCACTTTACAGCTCATTGTAATTATGTGTCATAATTCTGTGTCATAATCTGTGCTCAGAATGAACTGAACACAACACAGAAAAAAAATCCACTCCTGTTTCCTGTGAAGCCTGATTCAGAAAAAAACATCATCAAGCCTCTGGGAGATTGATAAAGTTTACTTCAAGTGTACTGAGAAAAAAAATCTGATTCTTTCACAGTTCAGTTCAGTTCTTAAACAGGCTCCTCATTAGACTTAGACTTGTAAATTTGGAAAATTTTAGGAGAGTGTGTGGGCTTGAGTGTGTGTCCGAAAGCAGCTAAGAAAAATTAATGAAGCACTCACCGTGCTGTGAAAGACCACACTGTGGCCATTGCCCACACTTTCAATGTGGGTGGCAAGGTTGAGACAGATGGCCCTATGGCGAATAGCATCCATGGTCTGAGCATCGAAGAAGTCGTGGGGCCTCGCTGGAAGGAAGAAAGAACATACTGATGAACCAAAGTCAAACAAACATAACACCAGGGTTCCCGCTGAGGCCCCGAATTACAAACATCCTTCTGCTTGTCCAAGTCTCCCTTTCACTTACAACTACAGAAAAAGCTTCACATGACAGAAAAAAAAAAAATTCTCAGTGGGTTTTTAAATGTTGTCTTGATTCCTATTGTTTAGCTACGCTACAAACTGCCAAACTGCACATGTTTAGTGGTAAACCCGTCCATTTAGTTGTCCATTTAGTCTGCATTGGATTTTAAATGGACCTCAACAGGATAATGTACATCTCATGATACAAAGACTTAAGTGCACTAAAATTATGCCATTGTCATTAATCATTCACTTTTTTTTCCCTTAGCTCTTTTGGGGACCTTGGTTCTCAACCTAATGTTTCTAACTTAATTTCAATTCAACCTAGCAATTGCATCTTAAAAAAGAAGATTTAGAAATATAAGATTTCCGTATATGGAGGTTGGAAGTTGCTGGCTGTTATATTATATTATATTATTCCAAACACTACCCTTTTCCCTGCTGACCGGAATGTGACTCTGATGTGAGAAACTCAGTGTTATAACTGTGGCTTCACATCAACAAAAGGTGGAACAGGTGCTTCGGTTACAGCACAGCATAAATGTTAATACGTCCAAAGGGTGTTCAGCTTGTAAATACGATGAGAAACATTTTGAAACATGGTTAGTTTGTGTGCTTGTTAGGTACGTACGTAGGGAGCACCTGCGTTTGTTCTTGAGTTTCTTCCTCTTGTTGAGTCCAGCCTTGGAGGGAGACTCCTCTTTGAGTTTGGCCTGGCTGGACATCTTAGAGGAGCTCTGCTGGCTGAAGTGACTGGGAACATGGCGAGCCAGTCCTCCCTGGGAAGCAAAGCTGGCATTGCAGCCACCAACTACACACTGCAGAAAATATGTCATATTTGACAATTAATGATACAATATCACAACTTGTAAGAAAAGCAACTTCACTGATGGCTTGGTTAATTTAATATAAACTTACTCATAAACACTTAATTATCAGCCAACAGCAATGTTAATCAATGTCAGAATTTCAATTTTAAAAAAGCTGAAGGTGTACACCTGTCCAACACACAGTTACTGGTTTTACCTTGAACGGTTTATCTCCACTGTGGGTCAACATGTGTCTCTGGAGCCAGCTCTGACTGGTGGATGGAGTGTTATACACCTTACAACCCTTCCACAGACACACAAACACCTGATCAAGGCAGGATGAGAAGAGGATAGAACAAGAAGTTAGGTACTAGTAATGGGAAAAATACAAACGACAAGGGAGGACAAAAAAATGTTTCACTGGATGATTGCTTTTAAAATAACCAAAGGCACCACTTCCCTACCTGATTAACTTACTAATGACTATCCCTACATTATAAGCCTGTGGATACATAGGATATACTGTAAGTCTGTTGGGACATCAACGCAACCTCTGTACAAATTCTTAAAGTCCACTAACCCCTCCTCTCTGTCCGTCCACATGAATGCCCCTGATATGCTCGGCCAGATCGGGGCTGGAGTTGAAGCACTGTGGACACAGGTCCCAGCAGCAGGTGTAAGCCACCGTCTTAGCCCCGGAGGAGCTGACGCTGCTCTGTCCGTTCATCATGGCGGGAGTGGAGCGTCCACTGGACACGGTGCTCTCCATCTCCATCAAGGTGCTGCTGATGCTGAGAGTGACAGGAGGACAAATGGGTCGAAAAACAGAATAGATCCACAGTTATAAAAACAAGGGCACTAAGGCAATCATGGGGATCTTCATAGCTCAACATCAGGCTTTGCACAGCCAGGAAGAACAGGTGCAGCTTCCACATTACATATGTGACAGCATTCAGGGTGTAACTGATTTTCCATGCATGCCACTTTCACTACTGTCAATAACACCACTTTATTCAGTGCTGCTATAATATAGACTTTAATAACTACAATGTTAAATTCACCTCATCAGGTAGATCACAGACAGTGATTTACTCCTGTTACCATCAACGCTTCTAATGATTGTGTGACAAGTAGTTTGGGAACGTTCACGGTCCAGTAAACAGCTGACAGAAGTGCGATGGGGAAATGAATGGACTGAAAACAACTAGATGTATTTTGAAGGTGTCAGATCAGACTAATGTTAGTGTATGAGGCAGTGTCTTTATAACTATATATATATATATAACAACCGGATGGTATGTAAACATGACGTATTCAGACTGAGGGGTGACGTGTTTTAATTCATTAAAAGAGAGTTTTAATTGACGGGTTAACTGACAACAACAGAAACTCAAATGAACATGGTAGCATGGTAACAACAACTGAACTCGTGTCAACAGTCAGCTGTTGACACATCCGTCTCAGACTGACCTGTCCTCGGAGTCCATGCGGCTCAGCGGTTCGCCGTCCGAGGAGGAGACCTCCACGCTGGGCCGCCTCTTCTCTCCCAGTTCGCCGTCTCCGCCGCTCGGTTTGTCGCTGTCCTCACACACAGTCTTACTCTTCCCACACTCTGTCCCCGGACACTGGCTGTCTTCAACCGCTTCCTCCTTCGCCTCTTTCACCGTGTTGTCCTCGACCGGGTCGTTGTTTCCATCCCCGCAGCTCAGCGCAGTCTCGGGCTTCGGCTCCGGCCCCGGCTCTTCGGGAGCGGCCGTGTCTTCCTGTTTGACCGCTCCGCTGCTAGCGCGCGTGTCTCGCGCTTCGGACGCGGCCTTGTCCGCCTCCTCAGCGGGCTCCTCTGCGCCGGCCTCCGCCTCCGCCTCTCCCATTGTCGGCTCTACGTTACGGTCCGGCTCCTCCGTTTCAGTTTCGACTCGGCCCTCCTCTCTGTCCTCACCGCTGTCCTCGGCTGTCTCAGCGGGCTTCGCGTCGTCCTCGGCCCCGAGTGCGGGTGTTTCCTCTGCACACGCAGCGGCCATTTCCACAGTAACGGCCCGCTGCACAGTTTCAGCGTTCGGATTTCACCGTGACACGGTCAGACGCTTCGCTGCGGAGGGAGGGCGGGGTCACATCACCGTCTGCTCTCTGATTGGTCAGAGCGGCGACACGAGGAGCGCAGACGCTGACGTTGGTCTTTAAACTTTCCATGTGTCTCTTCTTTGTTGATTAAATACAGGAGTCAGTGTTTACTACGGCCGAGGCTCCTCGGGTGAGGTCAGGGGACGGTGAGATACACATACATGATGTTTACACTGCCTGGTGTGTGCAGTGCATGATGTGAACACTGCATTCCTTCCTGGTGATCAAAACAAGCTGCAGCTTGCTGGTGCGCCCATAAAAGACAGTGCTGCTCAGGTGTTTTATGTAGAACTGGCTTTTATTTATCTCAAAGCCACCCACCATTGTTTTGTGAAATTGTATATGTCAGTAATGGCCAGAGATGTCTTGGCTATATATTGTGCTTATACGTCACCAGTTCACTTTAGCACAGCTGGATATTTGACTGACTGACTGCTGCAGGCCATGCTCTATACAAGTCGACCAGACAACTGCAACATCTCTTCAAGGTGAAGCAACTGAGACACAATTAGAAACTGAACTTCTCCCTTCTGCTCAGTTAGATGCCAATTCATTAACCAGGATGTGACAATGTTGAAGCAGCAGAGGGGCCACAAGAGGGAGTCACAGTTCTATATTTAAACTATCCATCACTCTTACTCAAGGACTCACCAGTTAGACCACATAAAAATAATCACATAAGCATATCTTTCTACCAATTACACAATTTACATCTAAGAATGTGTAATGAAGTCGGATATTCATACATTATTTAGGCATAAGGCTTGTTGGATTTAAAGAACAGATTATTATAAACAAAATTCAACGACACATTAAAAATGGCAACATTTATTTCACGTGATATAAAACAGATGGGGTATGAACATTTTCAAATCAAATATAGAAAGTAGCCATATGTTGGATACATCCTCCCATCCTGCTGTACCATGTACATTATATACACAGTAAACCTCTAATAATTACACTTTGTACACACACAAAAAAATAATTCTGGATCCACAAACATATTTTTATTGCTTTTTACATGTGCTAATCAGCTTTTTTTAAACCAGCATACCATAAAATAGAAGCAAAATCAGACTTTTCCATCTCTGTTTAAATATCTCTCAGCAATAAAAAAAGGTAAAGGATGACTTAAGCCAGAACATTCACAAGGTGTCGGAAACAACACAACAGGGATTGCACAAGATCCCACTTTAAATAATTACAACCCAGACACAAGAGGAATTAAAAATAATCTTAGTCTGCAGCAATAAAATAACTCCTCATCTCTTTTTAACAGAAGGATCTACAGTATATCTCTTATGTACTTGTATATCTCACTTCAACAAATGTTTTTTATAATTAATGGATAAATATGAATGTCTGGCTGACGTCCAATGTCTGTAAAAACAAACTGAGTGAAATTATAAAAGATTTAGGTGAACTAAAATGTATTCTTGTGATCTTGTTGAATGGACTTTGAAACATATATCTATATATATATGGGAACTGCACTAATAACTGCATTGAAGTTGTCTCCACGCAGTTTGCGGAAAAATGTCACAAGTATGGGTGGTGGCACAGGAGCTTATGACTCAGCAAGTAGACAAGAGTCAAAGGTTAAGTCCCCAGAGAACAAAATGGGCAGTTTCAATTCCTGGTGGCTAAGCCTTGTGCTGTTGTCCTTGGGTAAGTTCTCACGGGCATCTTCATACTTCCACTCTTGTTTCCTTCATGTGTAGGTTTTTACGGAAGCCAGAGCCTGTGCTGCAGGAAATAATCAAATTATGGTCCAATTATGGTCCAAACATAACCCTAAGCCTCCAATAATTCAAAATGAACATTACAGTCTGAGTTTTTCAGTAGGCAACAACTACTACTGTGAGTAACTATACACACTTAATGAAAATGCCACATGATGGGAGAAGATGTGTGTGCAGCTACAGAAACACAACACAAACATACGTTTCACTCCAACACTTATATATGTTATATAAGTGTTTATGAATGTCTTCATTCTGACATGCTTTTCTCCCCAAAGACAACAATTAAAATACTGACAACATTTTAGCATTGTGAGTGGAGACAAAACATGTGTATGAAGGCCCTTACTGGTGCAACTACACACACATGAAGTGAGACCCATCAGTGAGCTGAGGGTGTGTGTTAGGAGACTGTGGAGGGGGTGGGGAGGAGGATGACAGGCTTTTCACTGCAACGAAACAGAGCAACATGATAATCACACACAGACATGCACAAAATAACAAAAAAAGAGATGCATCTGTAGCATATGACTTAATGGACACAAACTAAAATGAGCAGTATAATGACTAAAATCGATGAAATTAACAAAAAGAGACTTCAATGATAAATGACCAACTGCAGTGGTATTTGTAGCAGTTTGATAAATGACACCATAATACTAAGGAGCAGGTTCCAAATACCCTTTTTAGTTATCACAAGACATCTTCTTATCACCCCACCCCCTTTTCTGCAGAGATATACCTGCTACCAGCTTGCTGCGTTTGGAGGCCTCTGCTGCCAGCTCATAGGAGATATTAATCATCTTCTCTTTCTCCAGTACAGTAACCTCCTCTTCAATGTCCTCCTCAGGACTTGCAGCCATGCTAGGCAACACGTTTTGCATGCTGATAACAAAAACACATACAAAAAAACAGTTTTGCAGTATTCAGTATACAACTTTAATTGTAAACATACTTTCAGACTCGGTGTATTTACTTCAAGATGCACAAGGCTGTCTCTTTCAAAACAGTACAAGATGGATGGCATTTAGATTTAAATGCCACAGTGGCTGGGCGATGAGAACAGGGACCTTTTTTCATATGTGAGGCACTGATCGGCATAAAAGATAGGCAGGCAGCGTGGCCCCTTTTGCAGCCATCTATGATTATATCCCGCCATCACTCCAACATCACCCCTCAGTTCTGGAGAAAATTTTATGGATGTCATCTGCTGAGAAGTGTCGGTGGTCATCTGCACAGATAGCCCTTACACCAGAGGATCTTTATTTCACAGCACAGGCTAAAATGATAGATCACAGTGGTTTGTTTACCTGTTTTTTGAGATGAGGGCTTTGATGCGATCGACTTTCTTCTGCTTATCTGCCTCCTGCTCAGGACTCAGGGCCTCCTCTGGGTCTGACTCTATGTAACGTTCAGGAATCAGCACTTTGTCAGGCACAGAAAGCTGGAGAAATGTAACCAGAGAGCAATCACTTTATAGACTGTTGTCCTCATTATCCAAGTCATTTGGCTGCACGACTGTTGTTGAGTGTTACTTTTTCTGAAACAGCAAGGAGACACTTAAAATAAAGGTTTACAGCCCAGAACCAGACAATGTTAAGTTAGTATAATGGGTCATTGTCTCGTTCTTAGTCTCGTTCAATTGACAAAATCATGGCTTCAGTATTTTGCAACTGTATATATTGATTCAAAAAGAAAAACAATTAATTTCAAAGTATGGCCTGAAAATAAACCATAAGAGCAAACTAAGAAAAGGATTAAGCTACTTGCTATAAGCAGTTTCAATGAGGATGTGTTAAATGAGATTTTTAGTTTGATACTGATCTACGACCACACCAGTTCATTAGAGAACAGGTTCAAAACACATGAACATAATTTGTTACATAATACTTATCACCGTGCTTTAAAATTAAATTAAAAACTTTGAAAATATTTGATAATTAAGATAAAGTAGTTATGCTGTGTCGGTAAATTTAATGATTCCAGAATTATTTCTCAGTAAAATTCCATTAATAAATGCTCTGTAAACTTCCTGTGATAATATTAGGCTTGTCTGTGTTGATGAGCGAGACAGCCCACTGCTATGTTGTACCTCTCTGTCCAAATTAAAGTGGTCAGCCTGCGAGGCCTCTTTCAGACGTGCAATCTCCTCAGCAGGCGTCTCCAGCTCTTCGACCACCTCCTGCTGCCTGAGAGAGGCCTCCAGTTCCTGAATGTCACAGCTCATCACCTCATCTCTGCGCCTCATTCTGGACTAGAAAAGACACATAAGCAAGACACAGATGCTGGGAGATGTAAACACCTAAGGGGGCGCCAGAATTTCAATCTATTCTGAACTTTACTCTGCCTCACAGTCCAAATAGTGGGTCTGTGTCAGTCATCCAATACCTGCAGTCTGCGGTTGTCTTTATTAAATGAGTGACTTCGAGAGGGTGGATTTTCCTGGCAGTTTCCCCGGATGTGCAGGACTTTCTTCTTTTCCTTGAGGGCTCCCTGCTGGTGGCGCCGGATCCTCTCCAGCTGCTCCTCCACACTCATCCTGGGACGGCCACTCTCCCCAGCACACATCTGCTGCTCCACTGCACTGCGTGGACGTTCCTATAAGCAGGACAACCACAACTGAGGTGTGGAACTAAGTGGCCTTATCCTCTGGTTGGGTCTGATCTCATAATGTAGTGATACTACATATTGGTAAGAACAGTCTACCCTTGATAAAGCAAAATCTCTTCAAATAGCGCACATATTTTAGTGGATAAACTTTTTGCTTCTTTAATCAAAGTTAACACTCAAGATTGATAAAACAACCACTCACTGCTTAGAACCAAACTGAGAAATGCCATATGGGAACAACCTGATTACACTCGGAGAGACTGGGGGCCTGTTCATGCCTAAGCAGGAACGGCTGATAATCATGGCTGATGGTGTCAAGTAAACTGAGGAGAAGTTGTTCACACTCAGGTTTGTACCAAGGGGGAGGGGCCCGAGGACACAGACTTCTCTGTCCAGAAAGTTTAAGAGACTGGTATCCAAGAGCCTATGCTGAACTAAATGGGCCTTTGATACACGCCTACAGCTACGTACTATACTATATGTATATGTATATCCTCCAGGGACAACTGTGTGTACGTGTGTCCTGCTGACATTTCAGAAGTTCACATATGCTCATTTAGACTGTCCATCTTTTTTTCCCAACACACACACACACACACACACACACACACACACACAAAAACAGGACACACCCTACAGTGTGGTGCACTAATGACATGCTTACTATATTTAACTTGATAGTGTTTGAGGCTGGAAACGATATAAACTGAGCTTTGCATCTATTTTATAAAAGCCTGGTTTTGAGAGCAGGAGTCACACCCTGGCCACATCACGAGTGGTCTATTTTGCACATGTTAGCTTTCAACCAGCAAGTTAACAATAAGAAAATTTGGCGATTTCCAGTTTATTCTTGCTAATAAAAAATATGATTAACAAAGCAAACAGCATCTATTGACTGTTAATAGGTTTTCTTTTGTTGCTCCTTTAAGACACAAAATATCTGGTTTGCCACAAAAAAAAAATTAAGCGCCCCATCTTGCAATTTAGAGCTTGCGCCAAAAGTTATGGCAAAATCAAAACAATTTACCTTTACTAGTTGATTTATTTATTTAACTTAACGAGCGGTGAGGATTTAAGTCCTGGGACTCACCGTTCGAAGGTCAGGCTTCCTGCTCTTCCTTAACGTAACATATGAAGCTATGGAGGAAGACCCGGGCACTGGAGACTTTGTTCTGGGAGGGACGATGCCAACTGGGTACGACACCCCTAACACAAGACAAGAGGTCAGTGAGGCATCTGCTTCAATTGCAAAGCACTTGCTTTGAAGCTACTGTTATGTGACATGATCGTTCACAGTACTAAAAATACAGGATTGCCATCATGTATCTGGAAGTGAATGAATGTAAGTAAATGTAGAAGAATTTATTCTTTAAATTATTCTAATCCAGAGGGTGTTCACTGGAACACAAACGCAGTCATCTGAAATTATTTTCATGTCATATGGTAAATATGAAATACCTTTATTTCCAGTATGTTCTTTATCAGATGGATGATCTGATCTATCCTCTCCATTGTTCTCATCCACTTCAGCAACTGTGGTGAGCTCAGGTTCACTCTTATACAGCCTGTAATCTGGACCCTGCAGATGAGCAACAAAAAACAGATTGAACACACATACAGGAACGCAGTAATTTAGTAACAAAGACTTTGCAAAGACATTACAATCTTAAAACTCTGGAGGGAACCTCCACATGCGGTTGGACTCAAACAGACAAACATAAAACAGGCAGGAAATATTTTAACTCAGACATGGTTTCACTTGCAACAATGGACACAATAAAACCAATACACTTACATTTACACAGTGAAGTGAAATGAAGGCTGTGCAAATTAATTCAAAACAGGAAACAAAACAACAAACAGAGCTCCAACTACACGAAAACATATGGAAATAAAAGATTTCCATGAAAATGAAAGTGAAAATCATCACAGTGGGCAATGACATGTGATGATACAGGTGATGGCGGGGGCAACTATCAGATCAATGCAAGCGAGCTTACACTGTTCGTGCCATTCCTGTGATTGGCTTTTCTGTCCTCTGCCCTGACTGATGAAGGGCGCACGCCAACATGAGAGGGCATAGGGGGCACTGTAATGGGGTTGGGCTCATAGGACTGGGGTAGGGGTGGCCGTGGGGGTACCGAGTCCTCCTCCTGGGGATTATAGAGGGCATCACTGGACAGGAATCAAGGTGACATATGTCTACACCTCGCACGCTCAGAGCGCTCACCATCTGGCACTTAGTAATTCTGGCCCCGAGGTCGTGCAAACCAGCTGATTAACCAGACAGAGGTCTCCAGATGCTCCTGGAGCCTGACTGACACATCCACTCATCCATCCATGACATTCATGAGCAGGACTGGCATACTGAGCTCTCAGTATATATGTTGATTATCATATGCACAACCAAAAGAGACCTTGGTAAATTACCTCTGACAATCAAAGGACCCAGCAAATGTTTGAAATGTTAGCTTAACAAATGATTTACAATGTCAAAAAACAGAACTCTCTCATTCATTTTTTTATTTGTTTGAGTGTCGCCTCACCTCATTTTTGTGCTTACTGAAGTTGATCTTGGGCCCAGCGAAACCCATACCATCAACAGCATTTCTCCGAGCTTTGTTTTTATTGAGGGCCTCCATCACATCCTGAATCCTCCACAGCTCTTTCTGGATGCGGACATGCTGCGGACTGGGTGGCTCCGTCTGTGTGTGCAGAAATAAAAAATACAGACATTTCACAGAAGATTACCAGGAGGTTAACCTCTAACTCTGAGATCTGGGGCACATACTGAAGTCAATAATAGTTCAAGCTCCTACAGTCGCCTCAGACTGAGGACAGTGAAGAAGTGAGATGAGAAAAGGATGTTAGTTAGACTGGAGAAAGAACAGATGAGAAACCTGAGGGCTTCCGAGTGCTTCTAACTGCTCCAGCAGGTTGTCCTTTGACAGCGTCACATCTCCTTCCAGCTTATCATACTCCCTCCACGATCTCTCCAGCTCCTGGTTAGTGAGAAATACACTTTGTAAATGACAATGTTAGAAATGATCTTTTCTTAATAATCAATCCTGAAGGACAAACATTTCAGAGTCATGGCTGAGTGTGTGTTGGGTGTGTGTGAGACTGTGTTGTATGACTCACAGTAGTGACTCTGGACAGCTCTCTGCAGGTGCTGAGCAGGCCGCTCTGCAGTAAGTCTCGCTGCTGGATGACGCTCTGCATGGCAGCTGGGTTATCGCAGCCCATCTCGATCTCCTGGCTGGCTGAGAGCAGTGCTGTCTCCAGGGTGTGCTGACGACACACAACACAACACATGTAACATGCCATATACACAGGCACCACGGGCCTTATTCATCACTGTGACCTTTCAAATCAGGCAAATTATCTAATTACACAATACACACACACGCACGCACACACAAAATACATTAGTACAAGCACCCAGCTGTTTATTTGTGTTGTGTTTTTGGGCATGGGAGTATTGAACAAACACACACCTTCTCTCTGTACAGCTGTTGAAGTTTGTCCTCATGTGTCCACACCACTTTATCCTGCTCACACAGCCTGCTAAGTTTGGTCTAAAGAAAAAACAATTGATTCTTATTGAGACCGATCAATTAAGAGTTGAATGGAGCTCCATGCCATTGCCACTGTACTTACATCAAGGTCCACCTCTCCTGGCCCACACGTATAGGCGTGTTCTCTGTAGTCGTCTTGATTCAACTGCAAAGAAAGAACAGGAAATCAAACAGTGACACCATATATGCGAATGCATAGAAGTTGGCGATCTAAGGCTTTATCTGAACCACAGAATTAGTCCTTCAGTAAAAACTCAGACTTCAGACCATCTAAGTTAGCCGACCAACAATGGAGAGGAGCCAGTCTAAACAGTCTCTCCTCTACTGATTCTGGTGCCTCATGTTACATTAGCCTCATGTGTTTCTTCATCAGCACAAACGAGTGTTGTCCTTTTTTTTTTCTTTTGCAAATGCAAAGGGAAGACTTGATTAACAATATTGCTTACTGAGCTCTGGAGTCAGCTCCAGTCAGCACATAAGCTGTATCCATCAACTGTGCTTTATCCCACACATGCACTGTAGCTCTGTCCTTCTCAAAGCTGTGGTCAACAGAGTGTGTGTGTGTGTTGCAGTAAAAGAAAGTGCAAGAAACCAACCACATACCTCAGCAGATACACACATAACCTTATATAATCCACACAACAATTATAAACAAATATTGTTACAAACAAATCTGTATTACCGTTACCTTAATACACCTACATTTAAAATACGCCTTCACTAATATGGCATAAAACCCAGAAAATTCTTATTCAAAAAACACAAAAATAATTTTAAAAAGCACAACTAAAACCAGGGGATATTATTTCAACTGAGTTGGATCCAAAACTTGCGAGAAACACATTCATCACATAATATTTTTTCTTTCACTCCTACTATAACCGTGGAGTCCTTAAGTATGAGGACAGTGACATGCCTCTGTGTTGTTTTGTGTTTGTTCTTCCTCTCGACAAGAAAAATGACTTAATGACTATGATGTAATAGCCCCAATTTTCAGATCTAATTAGCATTCTTGATTCATTTGAATGAAGCAATTACCATATCAGCTGACAGCAGATGGTCCACTGCCTACAGACACCACTATCCCCCTCTGTGATGCTCTCTCAGAACTGAACCAGAGCCATCTTCCCTCCTTACTCATTTTGTTATTTTAGCTTTTACTGTGGTCTTCAACATGTGAAAGTTGTGATCACATCACAACTAAGATGATATGTGTGATCTTCTTTTACACTGGTTTGCTTTGTTTGTACGAGTATGAGTATGTTATGATTCAGTTTGGCATTAAAAAAAAACTTTAATCACATTTTTTAATGTGAAATCCATCTACTCTACACAGTCAAAACAACAAGAAATAGCTCACTGTCAAAATACTTTCAGACTCCACTAAGTACCAGTGCTCCACACTCTCACCTGCAGTCTTACACACATCTTTAACACTCTCCTCAGTTGAACCACACAGTACAGTAAAAGCAGGTGGAAACTAAACCACATGGCATTCCACACGAAACATGCAGACACTTCCACAGCTCAGAGAGCTTCAGTGGGGGTGTTGTGTGGCGTGGACTACGAGTGACATGAGGAGGAGGAGCAAGACGGAGTCTGGCAGAGATGCCAGACAACGAATGGACAACGGGGTGAAACAGTCTTCAGCGGCACTTTTACACCTCATCAGGTGGTCACAAAAGTGGCAAAGCTGTTGTCATGAGGACAAGTAAAAAGGAAGAGAGTTGTCTTCATCAATACATCTCTGGCATGTATAAAGTCTATTAAAGGGTTGATACAGTCCAAGCTTCAGCGTCCACAACCAATTTTGTTTATTAATGGAAAGGATTTAAATAAAAAAGCAAAAAACTAGAATGTAAAAGTAGACAACTGTATCCTACATGTTGAAAGTGAACATAACTTTTGCTGTACCACAAAAAAACAATACCCAGCAGGGTTTAAATTAAACATATCTTTTCACAAACAGATACAGTATTTGTTAATGAACTGGCTGAACAAGTGAGAAGTCTGGTGATGAATAATGTGACAGTAATTAGAACAGCCCTGTCAAGTCCAGGCCACTAATGAGAAAGAACACATTCTACAAAGGCTTGTGAAGACTCCCACTCTGACCTTGACTGGTTAGGTTACTAGACAAAACAAGAGGCCTGTGACCACAGATTTAACTCTTGATTGTGTGTGGTCCCACAGCCAGCTGAATATTTTCTCAACAGATAGAAACATCAAGAGTAAAGCTTATTGCTCTTCTACTCAAAAACCTGCAAGCGTGAAGGGGATTTACTCGACAGTAGAGCAAACACAGCAAACTATCAGTTTACAAGTCATGCCAAATACTGGCATGACTTTTTCTAATAAGAAGGGAACAGTCAAAAGCAATGGATGAGGAGGTGCTGACAATACAAACAATACAGGGAGACCAGTCTCAAGATGCCATGGGGACTTGGACATCAACGAAGGAGCATTGCAAAACAGACCAAAAGAATAACAGTGAGGAGTGCGCATGGCGGAGGCGGAGCAAAGCCTTTGGCTGGCCTTACTTGCTGGTAAAGGTGAGGCCTTGGGGCAGAGTTCTCAATCAAAGTGTGAGTCATGACGATTAAAGGGTCATTTTCCTTCATCTAGTCCAGTTTGGAGAGGGACGACACAGCAAGGGTCAGTTCAGTTCACAGCAGTGCTTCAGTTCAGAAACAGCACCCACGATGTCATTACACCTCAGGTTGTCATGAAGCTCGCTCAAACATGAACGCGTACAGTTAAACGCTCATGAATTATAACGACAGATGCAGCAAGAACTGTTGTTGCCATGTATGTTGCAGTAGGTGGCAAATGATAAACTTCATCCCTTCAGTTTGAAAGCAAAATTACACACACAGTTACAGACAATCACAAGGGCAGCTCATTTCAACATGAAATTATCTGCTCAAGAATCACATGTTATGACTCCGTTTACCTGTGCAATGACTCAAACTTTGAGGTACTTCAGGAAAAAAGTAAAACTGAAATGGTTCAATGTTACCTTCATATGAAGACATCTTTAACTATATAAAAGGACATCCATATTTACATGATGTAGCTGACAGTGAGTTAAGAGCATATACATATATTCATTCAATTCAATAAATGAATGAATATGTACATCTCAGGGACAGGTACTGCAGATTGAATTTTAAATCATACTGCATATTATTTAATATAAAATGAACGAAGCATTACATGAATTCAGTTAATGACAGGAAGAGCTAGGGCCATGCATTCATGCATTACCCCACCTGATTGTCCAAAAACATGAGGTTCCTTTGGAGGTGATGAGAAAGTATGTCATTCTAGCATCAGCAGCAAAGAAGAGAAAACAGAAGGCAGCAGGAGTTTGAGAAAAAAAGAGTTGTGTTTTGTTTATTACATTCACTCTTCACAAGCATCATAGGTACAATACATGTAAAGACAACAAGAAATGAAAGAAGGTGATTCTCACCAAGGTGAAAAAATTAGGTCAGCTATGAGATGTGCTATATTAGGCTACTGGAGTATCGGTTAAGCATCCTATATTTAGGAAGATTTTGTTCAGTCTTTTCCAGGCAAAAAAAAGCTGCCAAGCTGAGGTCAAAAGAATAATTAAATTAAATACATTTCTTAATTCTAATACTGATTCTAACTACCACAGAGATTACAGCATCCGCCATAAGCTATAATAGTACTTCAAATAAATTGGTCAACAGTTCGTAAAATAACAGAAAGCAAAAGCCATTACTAACCCTAATCACTCAAACCCAACCAATCTCCATCTCAAGCCGGACTGACCTACATCAGTAATAGTCAAATCTGTCTGTCGTCTTGAAAAAGACTTAAAATACAAAAATCCTGCATTAACATTTACGTTTGCCACTGGTCTTAACCTCCTTAGCCAGTCATTCTTTAAGCTCGCCAATGGCATTAAGCTTCCTTTCTGGGTAACATCTGACTTCATAGAAGGAAAAAAAAAACTCATTCAATCGGTTGCTTGTCCTTACTGAAATGTCACTTTCAATCTCCACAATAGTGAAAAGTCACTTTTAAAATATGTCTATTTTCCGTCAGTCTACATTTTGGTCTACATCTGACAGAAAGGTAATTTCTAAAGTAGCAGAGCCCCGATAATAATAAATGACCTTCGAGCCAAAGCATTGGACTTTCAAGTGCCTTTCCCCTTAAATCACACATGTGCACAAAAAAAAGTATATCCACTGGATCAAAATGGATAATGGAAGTGGGTAAAGATGGCATATACACCACACACTAACACACATGCCCAAGAGCCATCAATGGGGGCCTGACCTTTGGGTTGTCACCATCCATGTTTAGTTGAATAAGCTGTGCTACAGTGTGCTCCCGGATACTGTTAAGCTCTGCCTGCTGCCGCCGCAGCTTTATCAGTAGCAGAGTCAGTTCCTCAGGCTTCAAGAAAGGGAGGCACATGGTGCCACAATGTAACAGGGGAACATCGGAAGAGGAATAGGAAAGAGGAGAGAACACACCAGGACAGGAGATTTAGAGGTATCAGGCTACCGACAGGTGAACAACTGGTCATTCAGGTTCAGAGTTTTCATGCATGTTGGGGTCATGGGGTTATTCAAGGTGCTGTCTATATCAGCAGCATGCAAATTCTACAGCTTTACTCCATGTATTTATCTATTGCTGAATTTGAAATACATTCCTGTCAGTGTGTTTGTGGAGGGAAATGAAGGCAGAGAGAGGATGAGCCAGCTGGTGTTATGAAAACAGCTTCATCTGCCTTTGAATAGACCCCCCCCAAGCATGAAATTACTGGGTGAGGCAATTCAGAAATTCATACATGCAGTTTCACTAAGGGGTACACTTACTCTAGCCTGGCAGTTAGAGAGCAGTGATGGACACAAGAGTGGACAATTCAGATGAGGACTTACTGTTTTTCCTTGGAGAGACTGGGCAGTGATAGTCTGGATCGGGATCCCTGCAGGCATTGACCTTCTATCAGGTGGGTAAGCGTACTGCAGGACATGTCAAAAAGAAAACAAAAAAGCATGTCAGTCACATTACTGATTGCTTTAATTAGACATTTTATGTCATTGTGTCATTTTTGTTTGTATGGTAAAGCACTGAGATACTATCTTGAATCCGACCTTTGAGAGTCTATCTCTGTTTAGATTATACAGGAAAAATAATATTTATATAAATAAGCAGCAACACTATTTTACACATTATTCGTTGACCATCTATTTTAGCTGGATGGAGGCAGAACTCTTATGGATGATTATCTCAAAATCTGAGAAAATAAAACAAGAACGACCTTTAGAACTCATTCAAAAATGATGTGATACGTGTGGATTTATGTGGGCCTAAACTTACCTTGTTGAGTTGAGGCCGGTGCCGTCTGTCAATGCTCATGTCTCTTCTGTAGATGGGGGAGGAAACCTCTGAGTGAGCACTGTTCATGTTGTAGGATCGCATTGGGGAGTAGCCACCGTACATGGACAGGGAGCCATGGGAGGGTGAGGGTGGGATTGAGTGGCTCGGTGCAGCATGATCTGACAGGTTGAACATGGTTTTAGGACTGGGCATATTGCTATACAGCCCAGAGTGCCTACTGTAGGCCTGCCTTTGCTGCCACTCATACAATTGCCACAGGGTGTCATCACGCATGGAGCTCCGCTTTTCAGCCGGCAGGGGACCCAAGACCTGGTCATATAATGATGGCGACATACTGCAGATGCTGTCCCGCTGTGCCATGCTATTCCGGGGCATACTGCGATAGCCATCTCCATAATGAGGCATATAGGATACCCGATGGCTTGGCATGTTTCTAGGCAGCGTCTGGTACGATGCGATGCTGGAGAGACAGTATAAAATCCAGCATGAGGAGTTGAAAAGATCTTGACTTGATTCATGCAAACTTTTAAACTGGAGTTTGGTGAAAAAAAAATAGTAATCCATGTCATCATCTACAAATAAACAAACAATAACACAAGCAGCAGACGTGTTGCTCAGAGCAAGTTTGTACCGAATGTCCATTTGTTAAACTCAATGTAATCAAGGAGTGAAACTGAGACGAGGCTGTATCCAACATGAGCGCAAGCTGCTCAACCAGATGGTAAGACAGAAGGACAGGCAGGCAGACAGACATGGTGAGAGAGTTTAATATCAACCAATTAAAAATGAGACTTTCACAGCAGGGTCAGAGGCCAAGAGCTCTTTTTGGCTGTTGTGTATCCCCGGGTCTACTTAGTGGTGCACTTGACATGAAAAGTGTTTAAATCGTGGCGGAGGAGTGTTTGAATCATGTGGCTTTAAACAGCACAACTTTTTGTTGAAGACGAGAGACTAAGACACTTTGGAAAATCAGAGTCTGCACATGTAGTGTATGCGGGCACTCAGATGCTCGGGGAGAATCCCTACTGTTTGAATCAGCAGTTCACAGTTACATTATGCCAAGTTTAGCCAGGTTCCACTTCTTGTTGAAGTGGGACAAGATTGGCCTCCTGAGCAATAACCTAAAAACAGCCTGTACTGACACAGTTTCTGCTTTTGTGGCACACATATTTTGAGAGTTACTGTTCTTCACACAATGGAAGAACAGTAACATTTAAATATGTTATATATAATCAAACTCACCTCCTGGTGTCATCGTCTTGGTTACGTCCTCTTTGTGTACGAACCCACTGCTCCAGTTGCTGCATAGAGCTGGTCCTGCTCAGAGTGCGCTCGGGCTCATGGGTGGGACTTTGCTGTGAAGGGACTCTATTTCCTTCAGCTGGACACTGCTCGCCAGAACCATTAACCTGTGGGCTACGATGGGACCCGTCCATCTCGGTTGGAGTCTGCAGCGAGGTGATGTTTGCTTTGACGGCTTCTGCCTGAGCTGGCTGTAGTTTGACACTGTTGATCTTGGTGAGAGGACGTTCGCGCTCTGCCCCGTCCTTCTGGAAGCCGTAGCGCTCAGCATCTCTCTGTTTCCTCTCCTCCTCCGCTGTGGATGAGGCGACAGCCGCAGCACAGTCACGATCAGCCTCTCGGTTACGTTCATTGTTCTGTATTTCAGGCTGGGTGAGTGGTGGCCTGTGGTTAGCTACGTGGTTGAATTCCTGTGGTCCACACTGCTCCACTTTTAGTTGTTCTGACCTGAAAAAGATGAGACACAAGTAGCATAAAATGATAAATCACCAGTGAAAATGTTTCTCAGACATAATATTAAGTATCAAATATAATTAACAGTCTGTAATTAATCATTCTGAAATAAAAGGAAATGAATTAAAAAACAGGTGGACGTGCACACTGTCTGCCAGAGGAGGCCCAGCATGTTAAAACACCAGATAATCTCAATCATTCGCTGCCTCTGCTAGGCCGTTTGCAGCTCCCCTCTTAGTCTTCTCTCAAAGACCTATCCACAACTCTGTGGTCATTAGTGAGGTCTCAAGAGGTAACAGACACCACCAGTACTTGGCATCAGATGGACTCAAGGTCACAGCTTTAACGCTCCCCCCAGCAGTACAGCTCACTGGGTTAGCAATAAGAGGGCAGGAGGGAAGGCATTCCTTCACAGTTTCCACTTGTATCCTTTTAAATAGCAGCACTAGTCACATAATGTCTTCTCCAGCCCTCTGTGACGCCACTAAACCAGCAGAGCACAAATTAACTCAATGTCTACATTTACTCGTACTTGTTTGGAAGAAATTGAAGGAAGGACTTGAGGGGTATAGGCTTATAGTATGCTGTGACTGTGATTTTTCTTTAATATAAAAATTATTTAGGTGTCCATCTTACAGGACACTTTGACATCTGACATTAACGTCCACTAAAATCTTCAGCAGCATCACATTTTACACTGCTATTCAGTGGATTTCAGGCACTGCTACTCTACTGTGTAATGATAGAGTGCTTTACCATTATCCCTCTGCTAAAGGAGGGCATTAGACAGGCAGCCAGCCAAATGACAGACATTTAACACAGTTTAAAAAGGGAAGTAAAAAAAAAATCCTGATAAGTCAGCGATCCAGATCACCTAGTTCAGCTCGTCGTGTGAACCATCAGCATTGCATTCACAACACAATGATAATGACATTCCTATTACACCATGATAAACTTAAACATTAAAACAGTTTCTTAATAGGAAAGTAATCCAAGCTTCTTCAGTAAAGCCTGAAACCAGAAAAAAGTTTGACAGGGGGATTTAAAATCACTTGCATACAATACAAACTCTACAATACAAAAAAATGGTTGGAGAAATAAGTAAATCATAAGTATTTATCCTGAAAATCTTTTTTTTCATTTCAAAAGTAAAACAACCTACTGTGACCCCCCAGATTCAAAACATTCAGGCTCTGTCCAACATGACTATAGTAGTGATGCTCTTACAAACCTTTTGACTGGCTCAGAATGCACAAGGGCAGCATCTGTCATTGCCTTCATCCAAGACTCCATTTCCTTAGCTGTGTCGGTGCAAAAATAGTATGTCCGCATGTTGGGATGTGTCGCCTGTTGTGACAATAGACAGGATCAGGGACAGGAACAGAGGTTACCTGAAAAAAAGACAAGAAAATCAAGTCAACTACTAATTTTATTACTGGCAAAATAAATGTTTTATTTTTGTTATGTTGTTTTCTCACTAAATAACAAAAAGTTGAGCTGTTGAGACACTTTGTAAGAAAATAAATAAATAAATAGGTCTTGGTTGTAGGCATTAGCACCATCCACATAAATCAAACCATGAGTTTCATGCATGCCACTTGATTCGGGCAGCAAGATTAGGCAGTAAATTTACTGTAGGACTCACCATGCAGTTCATTGTGCAGCAGACACATTGTTCCATTGTTGCTCTTCGCTCACAGTGAACAACGCGATTTATTGTGAAAGCCAGAAACAGAGAGAGAAAAACAGAATGATTGGTGAAGAACCTCAGTATCCTGTTTACCACTGTCCGAAAACCAAAGAATGACCGTCATTGTTCTAATTACATCAGAATAATCTTGGAAGTAAGTTAACTTTTAATGACATGGCCCTTTTGGGCACAAGGAAGGAGCTTGGGAAAGGCTAGAATGAAAACTATGAGTCAAAAAGTCATCTCATTCCAGAGAAAAAAATCACTGTCAATGCTCTGAGGTCGTGCCCTGTTCTACCTCTACTCTCTTTCTCTCCTTCAGCCTGAGTCAAAAGTAGGAAAAGGAGTGGGCTGTATGGTTTGTGAGACCTTGAGCAGACTTCTGGGCGTCTGTGTTTGGCTGTACTTGGCAGGACAACTCTGTTGTCTCTTAGGGTTTATGAGGGACCACAGTCAAATACTGTATACACCACTGAGATCCCATAAAATATGCCTGTTGCCCAGGAACATTGGGTTTTCCGAATCAACTCGGAGTGTTGTGCTACACCACGGGCAGTAACCAGCACGGCCGTGACTGGAGACAAGGGTTTTCACTCTTGCTTCTCTACATTCAACATCCTGCTCAGTTCCTGACATCAGGTCAACACTACAAACGCTCTCTGGTTCAGAAAAACACAGAGGAAAAAAAATCTCTGCAATATTACCTTGAATAAATGAAAAAGAAGATCTGTAATCTGACAAAAGGATGATTTATACAAAATATAATAAAAACGTTGAAAAATGAAACCTGAATCTATGTGTTCCAAAGAAAAAAAGTATCACTGAAAATTATTTCCACAGTGTAGATAAACTATGTAAAATGGCAGTTTATCTCCGAAAGCAACTTTATATGACTCAATATGGACACTGAGGGAATATTCTGTAAAAACAATTTTCCATCACCAAACTGTACACCAGTGTTCAAAACTACTTTTAGCTTTTATGGATTTATTATTTTAATTCCTCAAAATGAATGCTTTACTTTTAACACATTAACTTAACCATAAAACGTGAAATGAGCCTGAAGGAGTTTGATCAATCTGAAACCAGGCACTGACCTTGAAGGCATATTTTCTGTTAATATGATCATCCACTGACAGCATAGATACATGAAAGCTTGGTAGGAGGATGCTCCCGAGTATCCCCTCTTCTTTTTCATCTGCAGTAAAAAAACAAAAAAAACAATGCATGATGGGCTGTTTTGTATTGGTATTTTTGTTGATGATACAATACAGAACTCATTTCAATGTCCTCTGTAGCTAGGCTATAATCCTCATTAAAGGAGCACACAGGGCTCCACGTTGACAATGGAGGTCTCTCTGCATGGCTGATTAGAGTCCTGAGTTTTGACCTTAAACCTACCAATTTAACATTAGCAATCCAAACTACTTCTAGAAAACAAAATACACCAAACAGTTACTTCTGCAGTCCCATATGTGCATTTTCTTGGTAGGTTTGAGTGTTGACTGGGGCTGAAATGTAAAAGTCAAGTCACAATGTCAGCTGAGGAAGTTCAGGGGAGGAGCTGTTTTATATATGTATATATATATATATATATATAAGTAAACACAGCTGTGGAGGTGCTGGAGAAGAAAAAAAAGCTGGCAGGCGCGCTGAGAGACAGAGAGAGCCGGCACCAACTCGTTCCCGTGTGAAGTCTGTACGTATTTATGGGGCAAACCGCTTAATCTGAAACAAGGAAGTTCACGGGAGATGTGTCGTAACCACGAAAACGACGTAATTCGCGACCGACGTAACTCGAGGACCCCCTGTATATATATATATGTGTGTGTGTGTGTGTGTGTGTGTGTGTGTGTATTTTTTGAGACATGCTTTCTTCACTGACATAATAAGGGCTGAAAAATTGAATTATTCACCAGCATCAGCTTTAACTGAGCCCAATAAAACACACACAAACACGACAGGTCCTACAAAACCTGCACACCAAAGGAGATCCTGACAGCACAGCAATAGTCTGATAGCGGATAGCTGTTTTGTTGATTTAGGTCATGAGGTTCATGACCTGTCTGCCTACTCCCTGCTGATGGATACAATTTCCCAACATGCGTGTCTGTATAAATCCTTTGGTACTGCTGTGGCTTTTGTCAGTCAGTGGGCGGAAAGAAGGCGACAGGACTGGCAGACACTAGAAATAACACAGACTGGATGTCATCCCGATCAGCAAAAAGGATGACTGTATCCACATCAAGTGAGCAGGGCAGCACTGTGATATGTAAACTTGTGCCATAGAAGATTTTCTCTATAGCTGCACCAGCAGTATAACTAGTAACCATGCTGCCTCTATGATTCAGAGTATTCATTTTTTCCAGTAGGAAAGCCCTCAGACATTCTTTGGACACAGCTATGTCAATATTTGATATGATTATTAGTGCTGCATGAGAGGAGCTGAAATGCTCAGTCAACAGCGGCTTGTAAAGAACAGATCTGACACTTAGTAGCAACGATTAAGATTCATAAAGGAAGCCAGGTTTTGAAAAAGTCTAATGGAAACTGTTTTAAATAGGACTGCAAAAATCCGACATTAAGGAAAACTGACTGAGCGGTACTGGTCATATGAATAAAATACCAATACAGTATTCTCAAATGAGAACATTTAATTACTTGGTCACTTCAAACAAGCTGAAACAGGAGAAAGACTGACTGCCACATGAAAGTTTAAAACCAGAACTTTTTCCTGTCAGTTGTGTGTTGTACAGTGGAAAATACTAGCTGTGTTCATGAAAAAAACGTTGTTCTGTTGTTTTTCATGTAAATTACAAAACTACGTTTATACCAAAATATTAAAAACAGTGACTGATGATACAGCACAACAGTGGTCCTCTACAATATGAAATCAGAGGATGATCTGTAAATATGAACTCACAAAATTCTGTTTGATGTACAGTATCTTTATCCAATAATTACAAAAGTATGCAATCACTGTCTAAAAAGCATCTACTATATAAACTTAACATATGCAATTTAATTTCTTGCTATGTGTTCTACAAAACCACAGTAGGAGTTAAGCCTTATTAGAAGCCCTGGCTTTGTGAAGGGGGGAAATTATCTCTGATGTATATCAAGTCAAATGACAGGAAAGCCATTTTAATTGATGTGTCTTTTCATTTGGCCCTGACAGGCTGCTTACCACAGGGATGTGGAATTGCCAAGAACATGGCTTACGGGGACCTGAAGGTCACAGCAGCACAGGGAGCTAATTAAACGCTATCATTGTTCAAAGCAGCTCAAAAACAACTGGAACATGTGGTTAACCGAGACGACAGCACTCACCTCTGTAGTAGAAGAGGCAAAGGTCAGAGAGCACAAACCACCTCTTTTTCCACAGCTTCATCCCTGTACTGTCCTACGAGGAGACCAGACAAATAGAATACAGTGATTCCAGCAACTAGTGTTATTGTTAAAATACAGTGTTTTCTATGTGGCCTAAACCACTGTGTCATTTGAATTCCATCCATGTAATAACCATGTATCCATGTAATCTATTAAGACAGAGTACATACGACTTCTTTATGTGGATGTGTTTCTGTATATGGTGTGTTTATGTATATGCTTCCTCAGACTTTTTGTAATTTGTGGAACTCACCCACTTTGTGCAAAGCAAATTTAACATATTCATGAAATGGAATGAGAGTTTCTTTTTTTTTTGACTCTGGGAAAACATTTGATTTTGATGAAATAAAAAACAAAAAACAAAGAGAGGGCTCAGCTGTATTTTCAACCCGCTAACCAGCTTTCACATTAAAATTAGAGCACGCTGTTCAGTGGCCAGCAAAAATAAACATCCTGTGCTTAAGTTCTTCTTTAGTACTGCCACACTTTGATCAAGGTGGTTTCCAGGCTGCTGCTTAAGAAGGCTGAACGGTGAGTAAAGGGGCATTAACTCCCCCATTTGCTTTATCGGAAAACTTAAGCAGAGTCCTTAATCTTGGATTCTGCCTTGAGACAAAAGCAGGAGGTGGGACCTGGACAACTGTCATTATGGTCAAATTGCATGTAAACTGCAGTTTACTTTCAATGGAAATTCACCTCCATGAACCAGCATGTTTAATACATTAGTACAGAAAAAAACAATACCTAATGCACAACACACAACATTCTGTGTGGTCATTATGAAGGCACATCTGAAATGTAACAAGAAGATTACAATTTCTTGCATTTGTTAATTTATTACCTTCCCTCAGTACAACCAAGGTCTTAACCACTCAGTTTACACTACGTTCATGTGTAAATTTAATCAAAAGTTCCGTCAAATGAGCTGTTCCTGTCTTACAGCGGGAGGAGAAAAACAAGGCTTTCACCAGTCACATCAATCACTTTGGCATTTTGTTCTCCCAATGGCTCAGCTGAAGGGCTGAAGCTTTTCCACAGCCAAGGACTTCAATGGCTTCCAGGTTTCAATAAGACAGGGAAATAAAAGTGTAAATCCAGCTTTTATTCAGGGTTGCAGATTTGTGAGTCTTTAGCTTGATCTATGTCACCCTGATTGAGGTCCCCAAAGAAATAGCAGCTGGCAGCTGTACTAAAGGAGGCCATCGTGTGGTTACAAGACTCTGCTGGGAGGCTGCAATCAAAATCAAAACTAAATGAGTCTCCCACTTAGGAAGCATGAGGGTCCTGTGTCAGTCTAAGAGCTGCCTCAAGCACCTCCTTTTCATCCTGCTGTAAGTAACCAGGGAGCTCTGATGAGGGATTGGTATTTAAACACTGCTCGTGCTGGTTGGCTGGCTGAGAAGAAACACTGAACAAAGACAAGTTCAGAGCCTGGAAGACATCAAAAAACTTCCTTTGTGCTCACTTTAAGACCGGCTGCAAATGTTATAAGCAGAAGGCGAACATAAGCCATAAGATTTTTTTTTTTTTGCAAAACTATAGATAGATAAATAGTTGCTAGACTATTGTTACTATATAATAAATATATAGAAAATACTGTATATACCATTTTCTGTTTCTCACAACCTCGTCATATAATCTTGCTCACCTGTTTATAAAGCCAGTTTCTCTTGATTACTGGGGCATTGGGATTCCTCCTGATGGAGTTGGATCTCTTCCCAAAATTGTGAATTTTTTTGGAAGGCCTTGATGGCTAGAAATAGAGAATGAATGATTAAAAAGCAAAGTGAGCACAAACATTTTTTACGATCCAAAATGTTCTAACGCCATAAAATAAATCCTAAAATTCTAGTGGAGCATTCATTATACTCGTAACACATGCTTGATAATCCCATAATAATCATGTGAGTCACTCACTCTTCCTGCTGGGCTACTGGGGTTTGCAGCATAGTCTGAGCCGCTGTAGTTGGAAGTCTCACTCATGATGTTTACTGCTCGTTCCTTCTTCTCATTCGCTGGTGCTTTGGAAGCAGATCTTTAAAAGAAAAGAACAACATGTGCAAAGAGCACAGTAAGTCATCAGTCAGAAACAGACAGGCAAACTTCTTGATAAAAAAAAGACAGGAGTAAGCGGTCTATATAGTTCCCGTACTGTTTCTTTGAAGTTCAAACTGTTCTAATGGGATCTTAACATGGTCTATGAATCACGCCAATCACTGCCACAATGCCACTGTAGATAAAATTCCATTTCTCTAAGAGCTTTAAATACATTTGCTATAGGATAGAGCATCTAGTGAAATAAGTTGTTTCTGGACCATGGAAACATCCTACATTCTTTAGGAAGGGAACAACATTGTGGTTTGGAGGGAACAAGACAGGAAAAACAAAGTGGAGCAGAAATAGTGCAGCAGTGAAAAGTTTCACAGATCCTGGTTTCAGGACAAGGACAGAAACTACCAGCGCGACCATCTAGCCCATCTGGTAATTTCATCAATACTCATATGCATTCACAGACTTCAGAACTTTTGACCATTCAGGATAAGTAATCAGTAAATACTGTATATACCATCTACTCATCCATTATCTTAATGCTCTTTAAATCTGTCCCACCTAGTTTAGTCAGCCAGGCTATCCATCTGTTAGACACAAGCACAAGACTATTATCACTCAAAAAAACTCCATGCTCTTATACTCAATGTGCACAAACACAAAAGGGGATAACAAGGAAGAACATGAGCTTGGTTCACAGAAGCAGGCAACACACACAGGATGTTCATTCCCGTGTAGCATGACAAAAGGTTTGATTCAACCTGCAAAATCTTAAAAACAAAAAAAAACCAACAACGTGATTTCTTTGAAGTCATCACTTTAAAATAGATTTTTGTGCAGACTGATGTGTGACCACTGAGACTTGTTGTCTTTTCAATCAAATGAGCCTGCTCCAGAAAACGAGCTCCAGAGAATTTCAGCAGTTCTAGTGTCAGGCGATATCCCGAGTGAACTATAATCAATGTTGTGTCGACTTGCCATCACAATATAGGTGGGGAGGGGTGGAGATACTGGACTCACTGTGGTTTCAAAGCAATATCATGCATCATATGTGATGCACTGCTTAGTCAACAGACCGGTTTCAGGCTCTGAGCTACAGTGTGTTTGTATGTGCTGGGGCTTTGCTGATAATTAGTTTGGGACCAATAATTAGTCTGCATGCAGTTAAGTTTAAAAGTAATGTCAAATTAGCTGCCTTAGCAATAAAGTGGCCCCGATTTGCTAAAGTAGATAGAAAAAGATTGCATAAAGAATGATATATAATATTTGGATTCATAAAAATAAGACATGAATGTTTATTTTGACAAGCCTGACCTAAATTGTTGTTGTAATATTTCACATATTTATAAAACAAGTCAGATATGTTGGGAGAGCAAATTTTGAGAATTTGAAATGCAAAAGCAGCCCAATGAGATGTTTACTGACTTTCCACCCACTAATGTGAGCGTCACACTTTGTGCTTTAAGCACAACAATGTATTGTGGAAGAGGATGTCTGACATTAGGTTTGCTGTTTGGATAATGTGGGCAAGCTTTCATTTAGTGAAAAAATGTATTGAAGAAATACATCTTGTTCTAATGCAAAGTAACAAAAACACTGTTGTGGTGACATTCAGAGGACAACTTTCGATTCCTGAGTATATCCCCATCTGAGCCTCTCTTGTTTTTATTTCTCAACCACTTGTGGTTTATACTGTGCACACATGCAATGGAAACCACCAAGTGTTTCTCATTTACAGTATATTTTCCATTTAATTGAAACTTTGATCCAATTGGCTTTCACTTTAGATATTAGTATGAAACACTTCTTGGATTATGCCACTATTTGCTCAAACTGTTCCTCAACCTGCACTCTGACTGTCTGTCATCCATTTTGCATTTATCAGCTCCAGGTCAACTGCAAAGTCAAATGGAAATCAAACATAAACCTGATAGAGCCAATGGTCTGCCTCTTAAAATAAGTTGCTATTACATGCTTATGGTGAATTTAATGTTTTATTGAGCCAACATAACCTCTGTGTATTTGCACTGTTAGCCATCACTGGTGCGCCAACACAGGCCACCTCTACATACACTAAGTGGCATTCACCGTGCTTTACTCTTACTGTTTTTGCCAGATTTTAACTAAATTCAGAAAGTGACATATTCAATTTATGAAAAAAAACCTAACTTAAAAAAGTACACACTTAACTCCACTTAACTTTTCTGTTTTTAATTTGTTTTAGTTTCATATACTGCAATACAGTCTGATTATTTTATCACACATTTACAATAATATTACAACCTAAAAGAGTTAACAACAACATGAACTAAATTTCAGCACAACACACCATTATACTGCTATAACAACTGGGACTGACCACAAGAAAAAGCTCTTTTAGCAATTCTGTATAGGAAGGCTAGCCATTGTGTATTGGGCTAGTCCTGCCCGGATTTTGTGTGTCTGTGTGCGTGTATGGATCAGTGTGTTGCTGTTCTCAGCAAACACAGAACTGCAGGGCTGAGGGTGCACTTTAGAATGACCACACAGCATTTGTAAAGAAACATGTGCTTCAAAACACTTTTGTTTGGTGGCCATTTTTGTATTGAACAAAGGGCAGGAAGAATCAGGTAAGCATACACTGGTAACAGCATCGGTGTATACAATGTATACTGTCACAGCTGATAAATAAATAAACAATGTACACAGAGTTTCCCATACATACACCAATGTATGGCGCAGTGCCACAAAATCAACTTCCAGTGCCACAGATTCCGTCCTGCCGTGCCCCCCAACGCGATTTTGAAATAAAAACATTGTTCTGTTCATTCATAGCGCTCTTTCTCCCTATCAATCTCATTCACACTTACTCGGGCACACACACAGACAGAGAGAGAGAGAAGGAGTGGGGAGAGAGAGAGAGAGAAGCGCGCATACATGCAGCAGTCAACAGATCTCACTGTCTTTGTCTTTATTTATTTATTCTGCAACATAGTAGTGCCACTGAATGCTACCCTCTTACAAACTGAAAACCAATATGACATCACTCATATTTGTTTTGTTCTAAATCAGCATGAAGAATAAACATGTTTCTTAAAAAGCTCATATTAAGCTTTGGCTGTCAACACAAAATAAACATTAAACAGAGCAATGTTTATTTTTTTACATTAAACAGTGCCCAATGATCACAGTGATTGATGCTTTTTACCAATATACAGTTAAGAGCCAATCGCAGATTACCTAGAAAATCAGTCAACTGAAAACAACGTGAGCTGAATGTTGATGATGTTAAAGATTTATCCAACAGCTTAGCTTTGATCAGGGATGTAATGCTGGACCTTCAGCTCAGAAAAAGTTATTAATGATCTCCCGCCAGTTATTTGTTCAAAAGGACTTAGATGATCAAAACATACAGTTCAGGTGGGGCTCGTGATGCAGAGAGAGTAGGAGCGCAAGAGCGGGGCTCTCCAGAACGAACA
>JAFBJQ010001428.1:0-38360 GCA_016785345.1 Trinectes maculatus
AACGACATAGTATAGTAAGGCGTCGGAAATTTTGTCAAAAAATTATTTTTTTAGAAAAATTTTAAAAACTCACCTGAAACGTAAGCAAACGGCATTGTATAGTAAAGCGTCGAAAATTTTGTCAAGAAATGAAAATTTTCAAATCTCGTCCGAAACGTCAAAAAACGACACAGTATAGTAAGGCGTCGAAAATTTTGTCAAAAATCGCAAATTTTTAAATTTCGTCCGAAACGTCAAAAAACGACAGTATAGTACGCCATCGAAAATTTTGTCAAAAAATGAAAATTCTCAAAACTCGTCCGAAACGTCAAAAAACGACATAGTATAGTAAGGCGTCGAAAATTTTGTCAAAAATCGAAAATTTTCAAAACTCGTCGGAAACGTCAATAAACGATATACTGTAGTAAGGCGTCAAAAAATTTGTCAAAATTAGATTTTTTTAGAACATTTTTCGAAACGCATCCGAAACGTCAAAAAATGACAGTATATATAGTAAGGCGTCGAAAATTTTGTCAAAAATTGAAAATTTTCAAAACTCGTCCGAAACGTCAAAACACGACATAGTATAGTAAGGCGTCGAAAATTTTCACAAAAAATGAAAATTTTCAAAACTCGTCCGAAACGTCAAAAAGCGACATAGTATAGTAAGGCGTCGAAAATTTTGTCAAAAATCGAAAATTTTCAAAACTCGTCGGAAACGTCAATAAACGATATACTGTAGTAAGGCGTCAAAAATTTTGTCAAAATTAGATTTTTTTAGAACATTTTTCGAAACGCATCCGAAACGTCAAAAAATGACATAGTATAGTAAGGCGTCGAAAATTTTGTCAAAAATTGAAAATTTTCAAAACTCGTCCGAAACGTCAAAATACGACACAGTATAGTAAGGCGTCGAAAATTTTCACAAAAAATGAAAATTTTCAAAACTCGTCCGAAACGTCAAAAAGCGACATAGTATAGTAAGGCGTCGAAAATTTTGTCAAAAGTTGAAAATTTTGTCCAAAAATGATTTATTAGAAAAATTTTCAAAACGCATCCGAAACGTCAGAAAACGACATAGTATAGTAAGGCGTCGAAAATTTTGTCAAAAATTGAAAATTTTCAAAACTCGTCGGAAACGTCAATAAACGATATAGTGTAGTAAGGCGTCGAAAATTTTGTCAAAATTAGATTTTTTTAGAAAATTTTTTGAAACGCGTCCGAAACGTCAAAAAACGACATCGTATAGTAAGTCGTCGAAAATTTTGTCAAAAAATGAAAATTTTCAAAACTCGTCCGAAACGTCAAAAAACGACATAGTGTAGTAAGGCATCAAAAATTTTGTCAAAAAGTTAAAATTTTCAAAACTCGTCGAAAACATCAATAAACGATATAGTGTAGTAAGGCCTCGAAAATTTTGTCAAAAAATGATTTTTTTAGAAAATTTTTCGAAACGCATCCAAAAAGTCAAAAAATTACATAGTATAGTAAGTCGTCGAAAATTTTGTCAAAAAATGAAAATTTTCAAAACTCGTCCGAAACGTCAAAAAGCGACATAGTATAGTAAGGCCTCGAAAATTGTGTCAAAAAATGATTTATTAGAAAAATTTTCAAAACGCATCCGAAACGTCAAAAAACGACATAGTATAGTAAGGCATCGAAAATTTTGAAAAATGAAAATTTTTCAAAAAACGTCCGAAACTTCAGAAAACGACATAGTATGGTAAGGCGTCGAAAACTGTCAAAAAAATGATTTTTTTAGAAATTTTTTCGAAACGCATCCGAAACGTCAAGAAATGACATAGTATAGTAAGTCGTCGAAAATTTTGTCAAAAAATGAAATTTTTCAAAACTCGTCCGAAACGTCAAAAAGCGACATAGTGTAGTAAGGCATCAAAAATTTTGTCAAAAAATGAAATTTTTCAAAAAACGTCCGAAACTTCAAAAAATGACATAGTATGGTAAGGCGTCAAAAATTTTATCAAAAGATAATTTTTTTAGAAAATTTTTCGGAACGCGCCCGAAACGTGAAACAAGAAATTTCACAGCAGTTTAATTTTTCACGAAAATGACACAAACGCATGAAAAAACGTCATTGTATAATATGTCGTGAAACCTTTTACAAAAATATCATAAATCATGAAAAACATCATCGTATTGTATATCGTCAAACATTTTTTTAAAAAAGTAATTTTTTTACACAAAAATCGAAAATTCAACAAAAACGTCATAGTATTCTATGTCTTAGTATTGTAAGGCTTTAAAGATTTTCAGAAAATTGAATATTTTTCAGTCGTTGAAAAAATTCATAGTTAGACTTCAAAAACAATTTCACAAAAATCCAAATCTTGGAAAACATGTCATTTTATCATAGGATGTCAAATATGGATGTCTCAAAGTCAAAATTTTCAAAAACATCAAAAAAACCAACATAGTATAATAAGACTAAAATTTATCACAAAAAGTCAGATTTTTTGAAAATTTCCAAAATGTTGAAAGAACATCATACTACAGAAAGAGGTCGAAATTTTTTACACAATAGAAAAGGGGGTGAAATGTTCTTGTAGTGACTGCTTTTTTCAACTCAATATCATTTGCGTGATATCTGCAGATCACATGTCTCTGAAACTATTATACTGGGGTCAGAGGTTAAAGAATTTGAGCCCAGAGGAGCCAGGATCCTGGATCTGCTTGTTACTAATGTTACATGTGTTTATGTCAAGACTGAGTTTTTCAAAGCACAGTTATTTGGCCAAATAACACACATGAGTTTCTAATTTTGTAATTATAAGCTATTAGATCAATTAGCTGACACATTTCCAACACCAGATTCTGACACTTCGAATGATGGCAAAATAGAGTGCAAATGAGAACCACATTGGTTTGTGGGAACTGGTTGGTCAACTGAAAGTATAACAACATGCAAATTCAATCAACTTTCGACCAGCTGAGACACAGTGAAATGAATACGTTTTTATTTTTCATCTCAAATCAAAACAAATTATTAATGAAAAAACAGACTTTGTTCTTCATAATCAATTTTATTATTCTCTTGCGGTCAGGTCAGGTTATATTACAGGTCTGTCCCTGTTTATTCAAAAGAAAGTGCTGATGATGGAGGGATAATATCCGTGAATGTGAGAAGAATCTTTATCGTCATTATACAAAAATATATCATGGAACTCAGTTTCTTTCAGAAAAAGCACACCATATAGCATATATGAGGAAATACTAGATACCAACATATACATGAGATACAACTAAAGGACAAAAGGAGCAGCAACAACGTAGAAGCAAGTAAAATCTGAAGTGTACAGGAAAAATACATAAAATACTGATATGTCTGGAAAGTACAGAAAATATTAAATACTAAATCAAAACATACAAATGAAAAAAAATAAAAATATGGAGAAATTGATTTTAAACAAAACAAATCAGATTATTTGTGTCACTGTGTTTATTGGACAGCACTCATCAATGTCCTGTGTAAAACACATTAAATTATAATTCAACACACGTCCTTCTTCTGTACTTTCTGTTTTACAGTTGTCCACATTTTACAACAAAAAACGACAAAAAACAAACAAAAACTGTCAGGGTATGGCGGGTGCTGGATCCCAAAGGATGCAGACAAGAGTTCAGGCGTAACAAGTTATTTTATTTTAAGTCCTGATAACAAAAAACTACTCTACGTCATCAGACGATAGAGCAAGCAAAAGACAAAAAGGTACTGTGGCAAAAACCAATGCGGCAGAGCTGGTCCAGGTAGCAGCTGACGAGACAGGAGACTGTAGGCAAAAACAAAAATACCGTTAAGGCCAAGCATGAAATAAGTCGCAGCTCTGTGCAAGGTGACGCTTAGTATACCGTATGGAACGACGAAGTGAAGACAACACGCTGCTTAAGAAGCAGACTGATCACCTAATTCAGAACAGGTGAGTCTCATCAGCTGCTCCCATGAGAGACCGGCTCCGCCTCCAGCCACAACACACGCCCTGCAGAATGACAACAGAAAGGAGGGGGAAAGAAAACAACAAAAACACCAAGAGCCAATGCCAAAAACCACACAGGGCAGAAAAACACAAAAACATGACAAAAAACATCATTTATAAAATTATGTTTTCTTTTTTTCAAAATACACTGAAATGTTTTCTTCAAAAATGATGAAAAGAAAAGTTTTTCTTTTCATCATTTTTTATGATGAAAAGAAAAACATTTCTTTTCTAAAAACAAATACAATGACAGAATTTTTTTTAAATACCTTTTTCAAAAAACAAGAAAAATTTGAAAAAACAAATGTCAAAAATAACTAAAAGCTTTCAAAAAATGTCAAAAAACAATGAAAAATTGTAATGTAATCAAAAAGCAAAGAATGTTTTTTTCGACAAAATCAACAAGAATTGACAAAAACAACCGTTTTTTTCAAAAACGGCAAAATAACAAAAACATCTTTTTGAAAAAGGTCACAAAATATATTTTTAAAAACTGTTACAAAATACAATATATTTTTTGAAATATACCAGAAATTATGAATAAACGATCATTGTCTAAAAAATGTCAAATCAATCAATCAATATCATTTAACACAAAACATCAAAATTGACAAAAACATTTTTTTTTACAAAATATCAAAAATCAAGAAAAAGCATCAAAAAACGAGGAAGTTTCAAATTGACTCAGATCATTTACCAGCACAGAGAGAAAAAGTTTGCATTTGCCCTTTAGTGGTCACTGTTTCAAGTTAAAGTATTTCAAGTTAAAGCCAGATACATTGCCAAATACAATACAATAAAAGAAACTGTAAATATCAGTTTGGACTGAAACGAGAGTCAGATGACGGAATGTAATAAAATGTAATAAGATGTAATATCGGTGTGTGATGTGAAGACGTCGTTACCTGAAACCAGCAAATGTTTCAGTTTCATGGTCAGATTACAAAATAAGTGTAGCTGTCGTCTGTTTAGGTTTAAGTTTTCTTTCCTTCTTTAAATAAACAGATGTTTGAATGAAACGAGGTATAAGGCCTGGTCTCCATGTGTTTGGGGAGGAGTTTTTTGTCCTATAATGTAGGTAAATAAATGTAATGTGGTTGTTTCTTCGAGCTGGAAACAACATGAGTGACCTGACCTGAAAAGAGCTTCAGAGAAAATTCACTGTTTTATTTTATGTTTTATTCCTTCAAAGTATTTTTTTTTCCATAAAAGTGTCACATTGAGAGCTGACATATCACAGATCAACCAGGATTCACCTTACACTGAAACAAATCCTGAACAAACCACCAGCTGAAAAAAGGACCAACTTCCCCACACACTTGTTTTTCATACAGGAAAATGTACATGTCTGGAAAATCTGTTTGGTGTTGCAAAGGTCTCGGCCTCCTAGTGGTCAGTGTGCATCATTTCTGTTTGTGTGCAGCACGACAAACTGCTGACACAAGGTTTCGTTTATCTGACTGACCTGTATAAAAGACATGGCATCACTTCCTGTATAGGAACGCAAGTTTTCCCTTGTTCCCGGTTTCGTTAATGAATCTCAATTAGGATTTACATACCTCATAAATGTAACGTATATTTTAAAAAAAAAACATTTAGTGTCCCTATTGTTTTGTTTTGTTGCACTGTTGTTTGTCTGCCTGTTGTTTACAAGCTGTTGTGTGTTTGTTGTAAACTCCTACATCTGGACTCTGGTTAGTTCATCTCGAACCAATGGAAAACTGCACTGCATTGTGTGACGGTTTACTGGTTCCTGTCTCTGGTGCCAGTGCAGAGCCCTCATGTGCCTCAGCAAGAAAAAGATTGAAGTTTATATTTACAAGGATGATTAATCGATCCGTCTGTTACGTTTCCCCTGGAGAATGAAAATGATGTAAACATATTTTTCGACTGATAAACCCTGCTAACGATAAGGACTCGTCAGGGATGTAGCCTTATTACCCGGACTCAACTTAAATACAATACTTAGGTTTTGAACACAAAAGAGGTTCGTATTATGTTCAATAATAAAGTGAAGTCTCTGCAGGCTCATGGGCTGCAGACGTCCTCTGGAAGTGTTTAAGCTTAGAACTAAGTTATGGATTTAATATTTTTCTTTTCCCATAATGTTTTTCATTTTGTTTTTGATATTGCTCCAATTTATTTTGATGCTCCCGCTTGCATAAGTGTTCTCTGGTACTATTACAAAGAACATCAACTTAAATATTTAAAGGGTCTGAAAAAGGCCAGCCAAGAATAAGCTTTATATTAAAACGAACCCAATTTGCATGAAAACGCTGTGAGTGTGTGTGGACGTTAATAAAACTTTTCAATTAAATATTCCAACATGTTCATCATGCATGTTGCTTGTTTCTGACCAAAAAGAAAAATTAAATCTCTTCCGTCAGTATGAATCTCTGCATTCACATACACTCACATAAACTCAAACACACACTGGCTAATTAACAGCCAAAATGTTTTGTCAACAGGATTCATTTGTGTTGATACAGGCTGCACAGACAGTTTCAAAAATCCAATTCAATATGGATTAACGATCCACAGACCAGGAAGTTTCCTCAGCTCGCTGTCCGTGCTTCTGTTCTAACATGTTTATCATTTTATTTTCATGATAATTTAGAAACTTTGCATGAAATTAATTTGATCATTCTATTCTATTCAATTAATGTAATTTCTAAGTTTAAGAATCAATTAGATAAATAAAATATATTTTATTATTTAATATTAGAGGTGTTCATTCATATCTTCTTTTTTTATCATTTCTACATCAGTTTTAGACCCGTGGGTCAAAAATGTACTTTTCTTTCTATCTATCGATCGATACTTATACACATATTTCAATTCAACTATATTATATTTAACAAATAAAATATTTTGTATCATGTAAAAGTTATTGTTATATGATACTTGATATCATGAACAATATCTGTCACATTTGCAACTCTAATGTTTATGAAAGAAAACTTCCCAGCAGCCACCTCTGTGTCCAGTCTGTTCATACATAAACACGTTAACAGTATTAGAGACAAACAATAGTCACAGATCTGTCAATCACACGGCAGACGTGCGTTTTCTCACACTAACGTTTTGACTCTTGGCGTCGTTGTGTCCTCCGTTGGCCCAGGCCTGATGAAAGTTGTGACAAGATTCCAAAAATGTGCGCCCAAAGATGAAAAACAATTTTTCCGAAAACGAGTCGTTTTTAAAAACGACAGAAATTGTTTTGGAAAAAAACGGCAATCTTCTTTAAATGTCAAAAACAGCAAAAACATAATTCCCCCCCAAAAAATATAGAAAAAATAATTTTCCAAAAATGCTGAAATGCCAAAAAGAAACGGTGAATCATTGATGATACTGACGAACCGGAGAAGCAGCCTGACAGGTAACGAGAGAATTCTTCAGTCAAATGGACTGTAAGTACTTCACTGTCTCCACACACACACACACACACACACACGTCCCATCAGCAACATCTAACCCGCCTCGGCACAGAAACAAATCTCACTGTGAGCTTTTGGCTGCGCTGCTTATTGTGATTTCATTTTGATGTCTCTGGATCAATGCAAGATGAAAAGCAGTGGATTGACAATGACTCAATAAAAGACCTCACTAACGCCAGGACCACGCTGATGGAAACCAGGTCAGCGTGTTGCACGTCATCCGACTGAGACGAAGGAATAAAACGTGCTTTTGGTCTCCTCCATGCGGCCATGTGGTCTCTGCATGCTGAGGCCCTGAGAGGTTCTTCACGGGCCTCAGCTTTAGTGCAGATAAAACGTTTGTAGCTGTTAAAATGGAGGTCTGGACCTCACGGTGTGGAGGACATCGAGAAAACCTGTTGAACTGTGGCACACAATGAAAAAAATCAAAATGAAAGTCGGTTTAAAGTCAGGAATGAAACATTTCTATTAAAAATTGCATGAATCTCATGCTGAAAACGATCCATTGTGCTACACGACGCAGGAAACGACACATTTTTAATGGGCGACGTGAATATTCAAACAATGATTCAATAACTTTGTTAATAAAAAGACAATGTGCGTTGTTTTGCCTTTGTTTTTCTGTTTTCGTTATGAACCTGCTCATAAAGTCTGACAGGAAGGGTGTTAACCATTTCTCCTACATGGCCAGAAGCCAGGATGTTAACGAGCTTCAGGAACCGTCTCTCTCTTTACTGTCCAGTCAAAGACGGCAGCGTCCATTTCACTGGCTCCATTCATTCCTGTAAAACATACGCTAATTGGGTGCACGTACCTCGCTTTGGTTTTCATAGGCACAGTAAATCTCCTGCATCCTCAGGTGCGTATCACATGATCACCCCACAGGTAACAACAGGAAGCAGATCGTTGATGCTGATGGTTTAACTGCAAAAGAAAGAAAAAAACACAAATGAACTGTTAGAGACACTTAACAAATGTATTAATGTGTATGTGGCATCTGTCTTGTGGGGGGGGGGGGGCTGAATAAATAATGGACCACTCTCATTTCCTTTCCATCATTGTTATTATCATTATTAGTATTAATATTATTGTTGTCGTTGTTGTTTTTTTATCGGAAACATGTGTCATTGTTTGATTCCAGATGTTTGTTTTTCCATGGTTGATGATGATCACAACATTCTGGTCGTCTTTAACGTAACGCCGGCTCATCGCTGCCTCAGAGAGACGCTCGCCGCATCAGCGAAAATCATATTCAAAGCAGCAACGCGTGTTTATGCAATCACATCATCATGTAAATAAATACAACACAAATGAAAGGGAGGGAAGTTGTTCTTAAGAGTAAAGATACAGTGCAACTCTCTCACACACACACACACACACACATATACACGCACGCACACCTCCTTGTCGCTGCAGACAAATTTCTACCATGATTCCTGATGTTGGAGAAGTTTCATCATGATGGGATATAAACCAGATTCTGCAGAGCCGCGCGACAAAAAACACTGTCTGACATTCCGACACCATCGACACACATTTCTCAACAGAAACTGACCATACACATTTGTATGTATTTTGTGGTTTTTGTTGTTGTTGTTGTTTTTTTTTGACGCAGTGATATTTTCTCGTCCACCATGTAAAAGCAAAGTCTTTTGAAACTGAAGCCGGTTCCTGTGCTTTAAAACCACCAGTTCGGCCTGTGGAGTTTTACGCCGGGGGAAGCTAATGGGGTCGGACAGAAAAATGGTACGATGTTGGCGGGTTGACTTTTTTTCCCGCTGCTCAAGAGGCAGTTTAAAAAAAAACAGTTTGATGAGTAATTTCCTGCGAGGAGATTTTCCACAGCTGAGGTGACCGACATCAAAGTAGCAAACAGCACCTCGAGGGAGCAGAATACATTTCAATCATACAAATACATGGACGATGAACAGAACAACGTGTGTCGGGGAGCAGCCGCACATTAAAATGACAACATGTCAACGTCTTCTGGCTGAGGGTTCAGTGAAGGTGACGGGCATCGGATGCTGAGACCAGAGGACAGAGGAGGAAGAGGAAGACAGACGTTAGTACCAGGTCTGACGGAGTCATCACATGCTGGGACCCAGAGGGGGCAGTGCGAGGACTCGGCAGGGATGGACACGCCACAGCACGACCAGTAAAAGCCATGAGGGTGAAAGAGGTGAAGGAGGTGAAGGAGGTGAAGGAGGTGAAAGAGGAGAGCTGACATATGGAGGTGGTTACTCAGGTCTTCCTGTGTTTTCATGTTCGCTCCACTGAGGCGTGTGCTTATTACATTAGCTGAGGGTCAACGGGAAGGAGACCCCGCACACGTCAGTCATTTTTGCCCCTTGACTCCAAACGCCATTTACATCTCGTTGCTAATGGTGATCATATCCATCTCCTCCACCCCCCCGTCCATCTGTCTGTCTGTCTGTCTGTCTGTCTGTCCGCCTGTCTGTCTGTCTGCTGACTCCGACAGAGATAGAGACAGAAAGAGAAAGGAACAAATCCATATATCTACACCGACATGTGGCAGCCATAACTGTTTAAATTAAATTACACTCGTTCACATCCACCGCGCCTCTGTGGAACCTGTTCCAGGTCAATGCTGCACAGATAAGACTCTTTTTGTTTTGTCTTCCCTGATCAATACTTTTACTTTGACTCTGTAGCTTTGGCTGCCTGAACATAACCACATGTTGACCCCAGTGGGGGGTCGGGGGGGTCGGGGGGGTGGGGGGTCTAAACCTAAACAAGGACAATGGGACATCAAAGTTATCTGATGTAAAGTGCAGCTCTCACCAACAACAGAAAATGAGGTTCTCAGTTTAGTGGATTTCCAACCTCATCACAAAGACCCAACCTTCAGTCTTCATCTCGATATTGATTTAGGTTGATCTCCTTCATGCAGATAACCTGCGGTAACACACACACACACACACACACACACACACACACGCACACACACACACACACACACACACACACACACACACACACACACACTGGCTTTAGACAGAGAGCTGAAGGGCTGCACTCACATCCTATGACACATCACACAGCTGCATCACACATCTCCACCATGTCTCCGTCTCTGACCTGCCCCCCCCCCCCCATCAGGGACCTGTGGTCAGAGTCATCTGGCCAACATGCTGTCTGGGTGGGCCCACAACAGTTCAGCATGTTAACTGTTAATAAAGCCGATAAAGATTTTCATCCATTAACCTCAAACACGCTGCAAAACAAAAGCGGGGGCTTTCGACGGCCTTCGGGGCCCCAGGTGAACGGGAACTCGGGGGCCCTAGATCCAGACAAACTGAACCACGTCATTCTGATATAGAAAATAATGACCAATATTTGCAAACAAACTGCAACGTCAGTTCCATATTTTGGGGCCCGGTTCAGAACGTGGTGTCGTCTACTCTACAAAGGAATTTAACATGGCTCTTACAGAGTTATGTGTTTTGACGGTGTGCTTGATGTTGGCGCCTTTACAAATTGCCCATCGGGGGTAATAAAGGCGATGGTGAACCTTGAAATTATTGTTGCTGTGGACTAATGTGGACTAATTATTCATTTCAGGGGCCCCGTCATCTTAGCTCGGGGCCCCGGGCTGTTGCCTGCTGTATTGTTTATGCCACACAGTGGGGTCTGAACAGAAACACATGACGTACATGCAGCGAGCTCACCTCCTTAATGAGAACTGTCCAGACGCATGTCGAACAAACGACAGGAACACAGCTGATCACAGGAGGCCTCAGGCTGCGAGCCGTCGTTAAGCCTCATCTGAAGGAGTCTCTTGAATTGGAAGATCGTTGACCAACTCATTAATGGCCTGCAGCTCTGGGACTGAACTGGGCTGCAGTTTCTGTGTCCGGGCTGTGGGTCTTCTGGAAACAAACAACAAGAAAACAACAGAGGTTTACAGCTTCTGGACCTGGAACTGAGAAAAGACATGAAGGACCTATGAGACGACTTTAGCTCGATGTATATGTGTGTGTGTGCGTGTGTGCGTGTGTGTGTGTGTGTGCGTGTGTGTGTGTGTGTGTGCGTGTGTGCGTGTGTGTGTGTGTGTCCAGTGGGGGACACCATGTGTGATGGATTACACTGAGCAACACACATACGAGTCACTTTGCATTGAGGCCAACGATATACTGTCCACACACATCAGCACAAATCCTGTGTGTCCTCCCCTCACGGTCCTCAGAAGTGGTCTAATCAGGATAAGTGAAAACACCTGTGTTTGTGACCGCTGAGTCGGCCTAGGCTCCAGAGTGGGGACGTCTCGCTCTTACACACACACACTCACAAAGAGTTAAAATATTATCACATTAGGGAAAAAAAACCATCAGGCAGTTGGAAACAGGACTCGTTCAAGCTCCTCTATTTGTAACTAATTCAAACCGTTAGAGAGAAAAAAAAATTTTTAATAGAAGAGTGATGAGTTCAGACAAATGTGTTTGGAGTTAGCTGCTGCAAACCGTTGTTTTACCACTGCGCTACGCTCACACCTCAAGATCAAAGCATACTGTTAATACTTATGCTAATATTCCACTGATTGAATAACAATATTTTTTGCATTTCTTCAAACTGACTTCATATTTTGTTTTGTTGAGTGTCTGTTTGTGTGTTTGTGTTGGAGGTTCGAATGCACACACACCTTTTTATCTGCTGGGACTCGGTATATTCGACCCTTCGCCATTTCTGGATTTAAAAAAAAAAGAAAGAAAGAAATCGGTGAAGTCATTTTGGCAACTTTACAATTCACCCCAAAACAGATCTCCACAGTTAAATATTGAAAAAGACTCTTAATGGGGTTTTTTTTTTGATTAAGTAACGAGAAAGAACCTTAAACGTGGCCTTTTACTACCGAGCCTGTTTTTACATCGCTGATGGGTTTTAAATAACTTAATCTCATTTAGGGCCCTAAAAAAAAAGCCTGAGGCATCGATCCAGATATTTACTGGATGGTGATTTTCACTGAGGGGAGTCTGACGTTTATGTCTCTGTCTGTTTTACATCTGAAATATATAAATTTTTTTATTTTACCGAATGTTTTATTTTATTTCAAACCTGCTGCGGTTGTAGTTTACAACCTGAGCACCTCTGCACTTTTTTTTTTTTTTTTACTGTGCTGTACTTCAAAATCAACATCATGAAACAGCAGTTAACTTTAGGGGGGGTGTGGGGGGAGGGGGGGTCCATTTCACTCAGTGAAAGTCGTTACACCTGTAAAACTGTTTTTAATGCGTCATATGTGTCAACGCTGTTCCAGCATCTCAGAGAACTTCAGTCGGTGTCAGTGTCGGGCTCTGCTGGGGCCAAACCATCTGCTGTGGGACTCCAGGTTTGTTTCTTAATGGATGGAAAAACATCTAAAAACATGTAAAGTGACCAAAGACTTCGGCACAGCGCCGTGTATCTTACACAAATGGTAAATGTATCAATGTAAATTTGTCTCAACTGCTCAACAAAAGGGTCAGAAGAAAGTTCAGAGGTCATCGACACCCGACAGTGACGGTGACGGTGACGCCATTGTTGTACTGTAGTGTTAAAACTGTTCACTGGTCTCACGTCTCTGTGTCGTTCCAGCTCAGAAATCCATTCCGATGACCGCTGTTCCCCTTCTGGCTCCTGCATGATGGAAGTCTGACGGTAATGGCTCCCTCGCTGATGATACGCTTCAACTCGTCACCTCTAATGAGGCGAGCGTCGACCACCCAGGATCCTGCAGTCCCTGGACCTCCCTGCAGGCACGGGACTCTCCGGCTGCACCCGCACGTCCTGACGCCGGCTGACAACAACCATCGACTGGTGGTTTGGAGACATCTGTGTTGGACCTGGTGAGAGTTCAGGACGGCAGAAGAACACGAGGAGGTAACAATGACGTCACGCCATCGAAAACCGTTTCTCAACTTCTCCATCTCTCACTCACACACACACACACACACACACACACATCATTAACGTCCAAGTTTAAACCAGCCACAAAATGAGAAAATGGTGTGTTGGCTCTTTTCCCTGGTGTCGGCTGAAAACATCAAACCATCATCTCCTCATCACGCGACATAACATGTTATGAATTCTCCTGTGTGTTGGAGCCTGGAGGTGGAGAGCTGTGGCTGGATGAACCTGAATGAACCTGAATGAACCTGATCCTCGGCAGCTCATACAAACCTATCTTCGTTAAGCCAAAAACAAAACAGCATAACCAGCTACTTATATTAACTGACTCTGTAAATGGGTTTGACCTCCTGACCCCTGTCTGCTGTTGGAGATGCTAATCAACATGTGTCTGGAAAACTCTGACAAAACAGAACAGTGTTTAGGTGCTTGTGCACAGAAACGTCAAATGCTTCCAGAGCTCTCGTCCATCACCGCGTGTCGAGTTTATCAGACTGACTGAGTCGTCACAATCGGCAGCGAGCGAGAAAAAGACACGAGAGCGGAAACCTGGACTTCTGAAAGGAGAGAAAAGTGCTGAGGTCAGCGCTGGCTCGAGAAATGAGCTAAAACAGAGAGCGGGGGTTGTTTACACAAGGCCTTCGCAGGGCTGGAGGTGAGCGAGAAGATTGATGACACGCTGAAGATATCAAACTCTCCAGAGGAGGAAGCTCGTCCAGCTCCACAGCAGAGATCAAACAGCCGTGTGTGGAATCTGGAGATGGGATTGTTTTCCTGTCAGGCCGGATCATCAATACGGCCACAACAAAACAGAAAGCGTCACCTGACACGACCCAGTCATCTCCTCACGTTCTCCCCGAGCCATGAAATGATCATCTGCGCCGAACAAAAGGGGGCCAATGTGAACCTAACTTCACACAGTGCTTCTTTCAGGACATAGTCTTCCTCTGGTTTTCTCTTTCCTAACTCAGTGTGACACGGACGGTGCCACCGAGTTTGCAGCACTTTCCTATGAGGCCCCTGTAAAGGGCCGCAGCAGGCAGGGGCCACTGTGCGTTCAAAGCTCAGGCTTACAGGACAACATGGCCGTGTTTTTGTTTTGTTATAATTAGGGCGACTTAACGAAGCAGTTAATTTCTGCTTTGAGGATAATTGCAAACCGAGTTACACTACGGCCAAAAGCATCTTCAGCCGTTTCTCTGTCTCACTTATTGCTCGAGTCAGAAAGTACGTCACGACCTGCGCCGGCCCGTCTGGCTGCTGTCAGAGAGGAAGAGGTTAACGTTTGTTTGTGTTCGGGGTGATAACAGGGTGACGCTCAGCATCTGGACAGCGTCAGCTGTTCTGTGGGCCCAAACATCAGAGCCACACTGGTGACCTGGACGACACGGTGGCGAGGACGGAAAGGTCAACCAGGTCAGTGTGAAACACTGCATCACAGCAGCTCAGCTGATGCACGCCCCCCCCCCTCACCTGGACTGATCTGGTTCATAGGGAATAGAGAAGACATACTGCCATCTGCTGGACAGGCATACTGCTGACACTGTAAAAAAAAAAACCTAAAAATTCAATTTATCATCACATCAAAGGAAACAACACGTTTTGAAATGTTGTTGAGCAAAGTCTACAACAATAATAAGAATAATCTTATTTTATACACACACACACACACATATATATATATATATATATATATATATAAAAATAAATATATAATACATGATATGTCACATTTGTTAAAATGTGTTAGGAGTTAATTTTGTTGTTTTGTTTTTTGTGAGATAAATGACATCTTCAGTTCAGCGAAAACCATGATTCCAACATTGTTTGTCAGATTCTCTCGTTAAAAATATATATATATTTTTTAAATCATATAAAGTTAAAAGCTCTGTGTGACATCTTATGTGCTGAGAGTCTTGTGACCCACCTCTGAGCTGCCGTCCAATCAGAGGAGTCTTAGTGGTTCTGTACGTTGTTATTATAAAGCTCTTGTGTTTATCAGCTCTGCTCTCCTGACATCTGGTCTGAGTTTGGCCACTTATCCCAATTTTAATCATCCTCATCAGTAGCTGATCTTATCGGTGCTTTCAGCTGGTGGGGATCTGTGGCCTGTTTGTCTGTGAGGCCAAACGCAGCAACACGACAGAGACCAGCCAGACCCTGACCTCAGATAACCTTCCCCGAGATAGAAACAGCTGATCTGAGCGGGTTTAATCAACTCAGTGTGTTGAGTCAGAGGCAACGGTGGACAAAAGCCATTATCAGTGACGCTGCAGGCAACAGAGGATGAAAATATACCAAAGACGAGTTAATGGATCTGACTGAAACCTCAGTCTGAACCTGCAAAAGCAATGAAATCTAATCAAATACAGTGATTCAGTGCATCTGTATTTCCATTGTAGACCTGTTTTTTTACCTAATGTGGTCTAAAAACACAAATCATTTGAACTTTTTATAGCTTTGGCCAGTGTTCCCACAAACTCTAATTATCATTCTATTCATCGTCACATTAACATATGAAAAGAAACAAACTGAAACAGAGAAACCGTATTTTCCTTTTTAATTTTTTCCCGCCGTCACACTCAGTTTTAACATCGTTTACAGGCAGCTGAACTCCGAGCGTCAGGCCGTAACCGCTGAGAAGCGCAGACACTTTAAACTCCACCATGATCTGTGCATCGGAATTAGGGACCTTCAAGTCAAATTAAATAATCACAATAAAGGAGGGGGGGGGGCAACAAGAGTAAGACTTTCTCAGGCAAAACAAGATGTGCTTTGTGGCTCGCCTTTCCTCTACTAAAACAACCTGGATAAGTAGAGAAGACAACCTGCGACTCCAAGCACTTTTATGAGCATCTCCACACTTCAAGTACAGTCCGTCTTTTAAGTGCTAACACAGGGTTCTATTAGCGTGAACACGCAATGATATAAGGCCTCTGTACACTAAAATGTTTGCCATGACTCTCACCAGAAGAAAAGACCCCATCACCTCGAGCCACTACGAGGTGGAGAATAGAGTTCAGATAGAAAATCATCAGGGTATTCATTTGATTCCATAATTGAGGAGGGAATGACATGAAAGCAAGAGAAATTCTCTTTAAAGCCGTCACAGCGGCACTAGATGATGTTTGAGAAGAGCACGGATGAAGGAGAGGGGAGGCAGCCTGAGACGGAGGGCATCGGTGTTGGTGATGGTGATATCCAGTTAAAATACGAGAGAGAAACAAAACATTCATTATCATCAAACTCCTGTATAAAGCTACTGAATTGATCCTTTGGGTTGATGCTGTTTCACAGGGGCAGACAATTTGCCTGTTATGTCCTTTCCCAACCAGAAACAGAGAACCAGGTTGTAACTCATCTGAGCAAAGCAGAGGGAGGCAGTGACTCAAACTTCAGCTGCGTTCGATCCCGTGAACGCACACAGAAAGCTGCGTGAAAATGTTTTTTTTTTTAAGCTTTTGATGTGGAAGAATACTGTAGCGTGAAAAAATAAAATAAAAAAAAACACAAAACACTGTCGCACAACTTTCCCTGAAAAGTTAATATTTGGCAAAAACCAAAGTGGTGCCCACTGTGCAACCTGGCAACATTTCATGTGCTACCACCAACCAAAACACCAACACCCATCTGGCCACACCTCCTCCTCTTTCTCCGTCTCCTCCTCTCCCCAGGCCAGGTAGCCGGGCTCAGTAGCGATAGTGGTCTGGCTTGAAGGGCCCCTGTGTGGGCAGACCCAGGTACTTGGCCTGCTTGTCTGTCAGCTTGGTCAGCTTCACTCCCAGTTTATCCAGGTGGGCAGCAGCCACCTCCTCATCCAGCTGATGAGACAAGGACAGAAACGAGAGAGTGAAGGAGGAGGAAATGTGTCTGGCACAATACAAAACGCATCTAAAGAGCATGAACTGAATATTCAAAACCAAAACATGTTTTGTACGAGTTCTGACCTTCTTGGGTAAGAAGTGGACCCCCACCGAGTATTTATCGTTCTTTGTCCACAACTCAATCTGAGCCAGCACCTACAGGAGAGCACAGGCGATGATTTGATTTGACATCAGTGATACGTTCAGAGGAGCCGACAGGATGTAGCATCTGTGTTCACACAACCCCACAGTACCTGATTGGTGAAGGAGTTGCTCATGACGAAAGATGGGTGTCCCATGGCACAGCCCAAGTTGACCAGTCTGCCTTCGGCCAGGACAATGATGTGGTTTCCATTCTTCAAACGATAGCGATCAACCTGAGGAGTAGGGGGGAGGAAGAAGATTACAGCTACATCCATCAACGGTCAAACGCCAAAGATGAAATGGAAAGTGAACTTTGACAATTTGAAATTCCTTCTGTATAAGAATAATAAATCCAGTCTGTTTCTTTCTCTACCTGAGGCTTGATGTTGACCTTCGCGGCAGCGTTTTTATTGAGCCAGCTCATGTCGATCTCACAGTCAAAGTGTCCAATGTTACAGACGATGGCATCATCCTTCATGTGCTCAAAGTGGCTAAATGGATACACACACACACATTAACGGGCGACAAAGCACTTGGGCTAATTTACTTTGATGTTTCTGCCATAGTTCAATGCTGAGTTTATGAGCAAATTCCAGAGTTGGTAGAACTTACTGTCCCAGGATGATGTCCTCACAGCCAGTGGTGGTGACAAAGATGTTTCCTTCCTTACAGGCCTCATCCATGGTGGTGACTTCATAACCTAAACCGCAACAGGAAGTATGTCTATTTTACTTATCTGTGCACATTTACTACAGGCTACATTGCTGAACTTTACCAGCTCAACCTACAAGTATAGGTTTACACTTGTTCAGAGATATACTATCTTGTCAAAGCTGAACTAGCCTGCCGTCACCTACCCTCCATGGCTGCCTGCAGGGCGTTGATGGGGTCAATCTCGGTGACGATGACACGCGCTCCGAACCCACGCAGAGCCTGAACACAGCCCTTTCCCACATCACCATAACCTGCCACCACGGCAACTTTGCCAGCGATCATGACGTCAGTGGCACGTTTGATTCCGTCAATCAGACTCTCCCTGCAGCCGTACAGGTTGTCAAACTTACTCTGCAGGAGGGACAGTCACATAAACATAATGCTCGTATGGCAGGGTTTGGTATTTCAAATGCTCCCCTTCATCATATTCATGCTACAGGCTGCAGCTGAAGAGGCTCCTTACCTTTGTGACAGAGTCATTGACATTGATGGCGGGAATCTTCAGCTCGCCCTTATCCATCATCTTGTACAGATTGTGGACGCCTGTGGTGGTCTCCTCCGACAGTCCGCGGATACCTGTTCAAGGAATTGATGTCAATGCTCGATATTCTAGTAATTTAAGATCGCGTCAACGCAGCTACTATGTTTAACTGTGGGTGGTGAGAATCACTCCGAGTCCTCTGTGTTGTTGTAGAGTCTCAGTGCAGACTACCACCAGTCTCTCTCTGCCACCTTATGACACAGCTACAACACTGACAGTTGGGCTGCAACGCCTCAAGGGGCAGGAAATTATTTGTTTTTCCTCACATGAACATGACCGAACCCATAACAATAAAAAACAACAGCTTCAAATCAAAAAAAAGTTCATGTGTGAAAATAATTAGTTAAGACTTTTGTGTTTGATGTGAATGTAGGTTGCATTACAGCCCAGTAACTATCTAGTGTCCCTTACTGCAAGAGGATTTATTACATGCTGCTGTGCACTGAGTGCTGGGAAATCCTCTGGTCAAAACCACAGCTGCAGCACTTAATAACTAGACATTATGCTGTGTGCCAGATACTAAACCCAAATTAAACTGAAGAACACAAAGTGGTGTGTGTGTGTGAGAGAGAACTTACCTGCCAGGAGTTTGGGGTGCTTCTGGTGGACCAGGTTTGTCAGGTCTCCTCCATCATCCAGGATCATGTTCAGGGGCTTACCATCGCTGAAGTACAGGGTCTGTTCGATGCACCACACATACTCCTCATCGGTCTCGCCTTTCCATGCGTACACTACAGAGACAGAGACATCCAATTTCATTCCTGGGAGGCAGGTGAGATTATTCCCGTCCACTGGCTCTGACAGACTGTAGTGAGAATTCCTCTGAGGAGTCAACAACGCTCATGTGTTTTCACTTCTAAAATTGCATCAGAAACACACTTATACTGTGATAAGGTAAAGCCCACACCTGAGAAAACAAACTAAAACAGTCTGGAAGTCAGTGCATTACAAATACGGTGATGAAGGTGCAGTTGTTTTACTGTGAGTAGGTGTGTGTCTGTGTGTGTGTTACCTGGAATGCCAGCTTTGGCGATAGCAGCAGCAGCGTGATCCTGAGTGGAGAAGATGTTGCAGCTCGACCACTGAACCTGAAGGAGGGAGGTGAAAACAAGAAAGACTCAGGACCCATTGTGTGTCTGAATTTAGCTCTGTTGTGGATCTTATTGTCTCAATATCACTTATAAGCATGACAATTAAGCTTTTTGAAGAACTGATCATATAAAAAGTTTGGCCACAATCACTGGCATTTACCCAACAACCAACTTTCACTTTCAGTGTATTTACATTAGTATAAGTTACTTTGTTATCGGTAGATTTCTGTCATAAACGTAAGATACGAACAAAGTGCAAACAAGTTAATGAATGACATTCCGGGCCACGTATATAACAGACACCAACATAACATGTGCGCAGAGACAGAGATCAATACTTCATAACTTTGTACGAATTTAATTCAGAGTCCAACTAAAACAGGAGTCATGTAAATTAAAAGTCATAATCGTGATCATACATGCGTCAAAGGTGTTAAACTGTGAGTGGTGAGAATCACTCCGAGTCCTCTGTGTTGTTGTAGAGTCTCAGTGCAGACTACCACCAGTCTCTCTCTGCCACCTTATGACACAGCTACAACACTGACAGTTGGGCTGCAACGCCTCAAGGGGCAGGAAATAATTTAGCACACAGTAAATAAACAACATCAATTAATCCTATTCACTAATCACTTGTGTGTTTAAGATTTAATGAGAGCTGACATGGTAAAGTTTTATTACCTCTCCTCCAGCTCCATAAAGATTCACTTCTATCACTGCACAGTGCTGCCACCATGTGGCTAAACACTTGCAGTAAATTTAAATTACCTTTTGTACAAAAAGGTAACAGAGGAAGAGGTGGAGAGTTTCTCCACAGAGAAGAAGAGAAACCAGGCTGGGAGAGCATTTTTATTCCTGCAGGACCAGACCAGTCCCAGTCAGACTGATAGCACCAACATGATAACAGGACACTGTGGCCTTGGGGCAAACACGGGGAGACAGAAAACCCCAGAGTCACTGAGGCACTTTGCTCTAATGAACAGATCAATGCATGAGTCAACTTGTGCAAGAACGGGAATGATGGAAGTTTGTACCGAGCGGGTATAACGGGTTTAATCAGTCAACAGAGACCCACAACAAAAATGCTCTAATTAGAATAATATATACACATTTAGTTTGCTAGCATTTTATGTGTGTTGCACTCCCAAAGCTCAAAGTGACTGTCTGGATAATTGTTACCTCAGCACCAAGGGCAATGAGGGTCTCGATGAGCACGGCCGTCTGCAGGGTCATGTGGAGGCAGCCGGCGATGCGGGCGCCCTTCAGGGGCTTGGACTGGCCATACAGCTCTCTCATCTTCATCAGACCGGGCATCTCATTCTCTGCAATATCAATGGCCTTACGTCCCCATTCGGCCAGGCTGATATCAGCTGGGAGAAACAGCAACATGTTAGAAAATGTGTTTATATATATATTCAACAAAACGTCAGCTACAGTCTTTGCTACACAAATGTTGCCTCGTGTCTTTTGGTGATACGGGCCAACATACACTCTCAAAGCAAGGAACAGCGAGACACTATCGTTAATGAGTTGATATGCTATGCAGCCTCCTGCACGTTCTGTGCATCATACTCCTATGTAAACGGCACAAGAAATGCTCTGATCCCAATTTTCCAGCATTCATGTCTAAAAACAGTCACTGTTTAATGTGACTCAGTGACCTTTTCCCTGTCAGTGTTGTTGCAGCGTTGGGAAAAGCAACAACTGTATGCCGTTGCACAGAAAGTGTTTTGTGCGTGTTGGCAGCCTGTCTTTACACACTTTATCTCCAGACAGCTGCATTCTGCTTCTGCTGCACACGTACATGTTTTTTTTTTACCTTTACTGAAAACTGGAGTCCATGATCAAAGTAATGAAATGGGGGGAACAAGATTTTTCTCATTCAATATAAAATAAAAAGCATTAAAAAAGGAAAAAGTTGATTCACCAACTGAGCTCATTAAAAACAATAATCTAATTCCCACAACTAAGTTTGAGATGATCATGATACAAGAAGCAGCAATGTGATTTACCAGGAAGTGGTATACTTCCATGCACCACAGAGCTGCAGGGTTATGTATGAATGTATGAGGTAGTTAAATGTTATCCAGCGAGGGTCCGAATGGTTGTCTAAACACAACCAGGCTGCAACCTGTTCAAACACACCTCAACTGGCCCAAGACTGCCTCAAACCAGTCGAGGGCTGATCAACTGTCCAGTGACAGGATTACAAATCCAAATTCTCACTGAGGTCAACACGATGGCTCCACTCAGACAAGTTAACTACTAACTTTTTCAAAGTCTCAGATGGTGGACAGAAGTCTTTGGCTGCGAGACATTTTGTGGTCACCACCAGTTTCCTCAAAATGGGTGGTTTCACTTTCACTGCCATATTTTCATGGAAATAGGGTCACTCAATCTGATTCATTATCATAATATATATGTTTATATTAAGAATTAACACTGCAAGCAATTCAATTCATGTATTATATTCATGGTTTTCTTTTTCATTGACCAAAAAGTGCTTTCTTATGCGCAGAGGTTGTGATGCTGCACCACACTATACAACGCATGCATTTATCAAGTGGAGGGATTCAATAGTCTGGGGCAGATGAAATCAGGACAGTCATGTTTTGTCTGTCCAACAGCCCACAGATACATTTTCTATCATATCTAAACCAAAAAAGGGCTTTCGAGGCCATTCAGGCTCAACTCCCTACTTATTTCAGTGGTAGCATATATACACACACACACACACAATTAAAAGTAAATGAATTAGTTTTCTTTTGCTCAGTTACATGAGTTTATGCTGCTTTAACCTAGAAAAGGCATGCCAAACAAACAAAAAATATATTAAATGCACTCTGATATAACACTGTTGTCTAATACAAGGCATCAGAACCATGAGAAAAACATTACACCTCAACAACTGAACTGAATAAACGATACGTGAACATGACAGGACTTAGCTGCCTCAGTCACTTTGACACGTGACTGCAAAGATGCATGCAGAGAAGAATGAGAAGACTTTGCCCTGGAGCCATCTGTTAACAGATCTTGTGCAACTGTTCTGCTGCGTTAACCAGTCGTGTAACATTTGCACACTGACAGTGACACCAGGTGAGCAATTGTCACAAATATACATTAATAAGTCATTAAAGTAAATAAAATATCACAACGTTTGCTGACATGTACAAATTGAGTTTTTCCAGTTCAATCAGTGCAGTGTTCTTGTTTTTTTTTTTTTTTTGCATTTTATACTATTTGTGTGTATGTGTTTTTTTTTACGCTGAAACAAACGCAACATAAGCACTAGCACTTTTTCTTATTCCAGTATATAAACTTAATGGTTTTAAATTAAATGCATTTAACTCTCACAGCTCCTGCACACCAACACCACGTGTAGACCCAACATTACTACGGTGTGACGTTACGGTCTCTGCCTGCTCCAATCACTCATGCAGCGGCTGGCCGTGAGGCGCAATGCATCACGGGAAGTTGTAGTTCCCAAACACAGATCCGAGCCTAGAGCGCAACGCCTCCGACTACGCGGAACTACAACACCCAGAGGCAAAGGACTTCAAATCTGCTCGCATGCTCGGCGCTGGCATATCCGTTGTAAGATGTGAGAATGAATCGACTCTAACGTGTCGATTCATTCCCCTTTTTTTTAATTTAAGTCGAAGACATATACAAGATCTTTACAACTTACAGACCAAAGGTGACTGTGACGGACAACAGATACGCTCGACACGCTGCTAGCTACTTCACTAAACAACATTTTACCGTTTGCATTAAGCTAGCGAGTTAGCCGCAGATAGTTTGAGACCGAAGCGAATAACAGCGATATAAAAAACAAAACAGCAACTATTAAAACTGAAGCATACAGAGGAATTAGTTTTGCGACACGGTGAAAGCTTTTAGGTAAATACAGCGGCTGCAGCACGAACGTGAGCATAAACTTAACAGCACCTTAGCTAGCAACCCGCCGCCCTGTTTAGCAGAACCTAACTTAGTTAACTTGTTAGCTAGTTAAGCAGGACACTGACCAACTTTGTAGGCGAGTTTGTCAGACATGGTGGTTTGCAGGTGTTCTGATCCGGGCCGCGGAGGAGGAGGTGAGCAGTGGCAGCGGCAGCCTGACCAACAGACGGAGGCAGAGAGGGAGGGACACAAATATGACCGCTCGGTTTTTATCGTCCGAGCCGAGTTTACACGACGAATCGCACTCACTCTGGATTCCTATTGGCTGCATAAGATCCCGCCCAACAAGGGAGAGATTTGATTGGACGCAGGCGAACGTGGGCGGGCGGGCAAATTATTAAAGGACCATAGTTTTGGGAAAAGTTGAAAGTCTGAATAACTAACTATATATAGATATATAATATCTAATGACGTCATGACTCACAACTCTCCTGCGTACGACGAGCGTATTGCGTCACTTCCTGTTTCACCGTCGCTTGTGGCTGTCTTTCGTTGCTGGTGCTTCTCTTTCATCCTGAAAAACTAATTATATAGTAGATATATAATATCTAATGACGTAATATCTAATGACGTAATGACTCACGACTCTCCTACGTACGATCAGCGTATTGCGTCACATCCGGTTTCACCGTTGCTGGTACAGTACTTGCCTTTCGTTCTGAATTAGTTCTGCGATTAAATGTAACTGTTTGATCTGTTTTGAAAAACAGAATCCTAGGTTGGACATCTCTAATGGTATCCTGGAAGACACCTGCACGAAAAAACTACCAGAATTTACAACATTTTAAAAAATCATTTCAGTTTTGTCAATATTGAGTTTATATCAAGTCTATCGCTGAGCTTATGTCCAAAGCATCGTACTACAGCGTTGCACTACACTTTGAAAATAAAAGATACACAGAGAAGAATGAACTGAACTGAGGTTTAATCTGTGGCGAGAAGCGAATTATTCCTTTAAATCATTGTCATGTTGGAGATGCCAGTGTGTTTTGAACAAATGAAAGCCCCTCAGCAGTTAGGTGTGTGTGTATAAGGTGAAACATGTGGAGCGAGAGGAGCTGGAATGGCAGCTTGACAGGGGAGTGGGTCAAGGTATTCTGATAAAGCTGCCCACAAATGCAGTGTAGTTTCACCTTAGTAGATCCAACCATGCAACAGTCCATCCAACCATTAGCTATACCATGTGTTAAAGGTCGTGGAGAAATAGATACATACAGCATAAGACCTGTGAAAGCAGCACCTGTTCTTTTCCTGGGCAGGAGTAGAATAGCTCAAGTAGGTTAGCAGATCTAAGTTAGACAGGCCATCCACCCATCCATCCATTATCCGTGCCACTTATCATTAGAGGGTAACTGGGGGATACCAGGATAAGTGGTATAGATAATGAATTGACAGATAGATAATCATTTATAGTAATAATATATAATATACACAGTTATAATATTAGAATTAAAGCTTGATTTATTTACAACACGTCATGCAGAAAAAGGCATTAACATGTACGAGTTAAATTTAAAGAAAGCTATGGAAGTAATGTAAATGGTACTCCTGTATTTCTGAATGGTCTACATGCCATTGTACAGCTGGGAAATGTGGTGACTGGGCTGGCGGACGATAGGATCATGCTGAAGAGGCTGAAATCAGCCCACTAGTAGAAATACAACACTGCAGCTAATTTAAGAACAGATTCAAAGTGAGCTTGTGAACCACAGTGGGTTCTTACCTCATCAGCTGGCAGTGTGTGACTTTGAGTCAGGTCTGTTTGAATCATCTGAGAGGTTGCAATGAGCGATACCACAGTTAACACTTAAAAAAAAACATAACACTGATACATGACATTAAATTACAATCATTGATCTTATGTATAAAATAAACTGGTAATCAATAATATGGCATCAGGTATAAACTGCCGTGTGTATAAGTCTATTTTGCTTGGTTTTCGATTTATGTGACACAATTGTCAACAAAATTATTGACAATTGTAATTTTGAGGCGAAATCAAGAACAATTACAGTGTGACAAAAAACAAAAGTGCATGTCATAAGAAAAACATTTATTCTTGAGTAACATACCAAACAGTTGTAGTATGGCAGAGGCAACAAGATTCTCAATGAAATGTTGTAAACATGCAGATTTGTGATATAATTGGTGTGAGGCTATCTGCATTACCCTACCAAGGGCCCCACTTGGTAAAATTTGAAGGTTTGAATGTTAAATTAATCACACTGTTCTACTAATTACTTTTAGACCTGTTTGTACATTGTCAACATTGTGTTACTGGCATGTTAGAATAATATTCAAACATCTCATATTGGATCTCTGCTTTAATCATGCTTTTATCTCAGGGGTACGTACAGTACAAAAATATGGATCAAAGTCACTCTTTTTTGTCATGTAAATCTAGGAGTGCACTCTTATACTTACACTGCGTGTCTGTATGTGTTTCACAGTTTGAAAATACTTTCTGGAGTTGTTGTGGAGGATCGTCTATCTAGCATCCATTCATTACGCTCAGCTTAGCCTTAGAGGGTCACAGGTGGGACGACAAGAGGCCTGAATAAACTGAATACACAAATTGAGAAAAGCATGAAAGGGAAATACATTTTGCATGTACAGATGCACCAATGCTGATATTTGCATTGAATCCCAACTTTATTAAGAGATAGTGTATACAACCCAAAACTGCCAAAGTCCCTGAGCAACATGGTTGCCACAGGGATAATCTCCAATGTCCAACCCTTTGTACAGTTCTGAGCATAACTGGCTCCTGGACACATTGTTGCTGTGGAGCCAGATAGTACATGAGTAATGTCGGAGGTAAAATACACACACAAAACAAGAAAAACTCTGTTGGTATATCTACATTTCTTTTCAATAGTTTGTCTAAATATAAGAACTGTGGCAGACCCACTAACATATAGAGTGATTTTGCGATACAAAAAGTAGTTAACTTTTTAAACTGCTACTGCTTTTTTTGTGTTCATTTTTTTCAACTAGATGTCTGACTTCAGGCCCACCCCGATCCATCCATGCATAAGTGTCTGCAGACGTCAAGAGGGAAGTACAGTTACAGCATATGCAGCAGGAAAGTGAGCAGAAGTTAGACCTGCTCAAGTCATCGTTTCATCACGAGGGGCAACGCGAGTCATGGTTGTTGTTCAATGTTCAAATAAATTTTGCACTGCGAGTGAGTCAGGAGCAGAAGAAAAAAAATATCCATCTTAATCGGTCTCGGTTTTATACTAAATTTACACTGGAGGTTATAATGACAAGAGGCTGAAAGAACATCACACACTATCACACCCATTGTCGCTAAATGCAGCCAACATAGATTTTCTCAGATAAAGTCACTGTTAAACCACAGACAGACAATACGAATGAGGTTTCAGGCACCTTGTAAATTAAGTTAGAGAAGCATTGACCTCTAACCTCACTGACAACCATCTTTTAAATGTCGCATGTATATTTAGTTGACATATGGCCGGCCTTCTCCAAACTGATTATATTTTGGGGTTTAAGTTTTAAATACAAAACAAAAATAGTTCTTAGGGGTTACAGGGAAATTTTAAATATTCACTATACATAGGAATAAGTACCAAAAGAGAGTTTTTCACTTTTTATGTGTTTAATAAATCCAAGGGACCATGATGCTTTAGTTTAATTGTCAGAAACCAATCATAAGCTTCAATGGCGTAAACAGCAAGTTGGACACAGGCTTTTTGACGGTGGTCAAACCAAGAAGTTTTCTCTAAACAGTTTCTCTGCTCTAACATGTCCTTGTTGTAGTTTGACAGTGACATTTCAATGAGAAAGTCCTACATTTTAATAATTAATCGTTTTTGTTGTTGCTGGTGAAGGTCAGCAGTGATGGTTTAGATGTAGGTTTGTTGTTACCATCTTAGAAGAGCAAAGACCTGACTACACTGGAAGCAAAAAAAATCATGTCATCTTTCAATTTTGTTTTTCTTTCCCACACGTCTTTTGATTCCTCAAAGAAACAAGCATGTTCCGTCACACACCCTTCCCTAAAAGTATGCATGTGCATGTTTCTGCCCCGTTTACTCTTAAATGCACTCATTTTTCTAAAAAGAGCACATTGACAATCATAACCTCAGGCCGTTGGGGCAAAACATTTACTTTCCATACTCTAAAGAGAGCATGGAACCAGAGGAGTGTGCAGAAGGAGCAAAGTGACGAGTACGGTAACAATGATCAGAAGAGAGTAGCCTGGGTTCACATCATCTTGAGTCAGCAAACGTGTACAAGTGCATACTTCAGGGTTGGGTTATGGTTAGATATTGGGATGTCAATTTTAAGACAGAGCAGCATGCCATCAACCAGCCCAGTAGCCCAGAGTCTCCGTCTGTCCTCCACATGAATGGGCCCTGTCTGGTGTGGATTGAGTTCCAGAGAGACGCGTTGGGGAACGACAGCACAACACAGCACGTGTGGAGAGACAGACGGGAGAAGGGCTCAAGCTAGCTAGCATGGCAAGCGAGCTTAATTAGCTGCCCAGGCCTCAAGTTCTGAAAAGTCGTCCTCGTCTTCCTCCTTCTTCTTGGCTAAAAACAAATGGAAACAGTGATGTTGATCAAATGCCAACAATCTGAACTGAAATGAACGTCTCACATATTGTTTGTCTTTTTGTACCTGGATGAGATGGAAGTGATGTGGCTGGGACACTGGGCAGATTCTCTGTCCCTTCGATTTCCAGAAGATTTTTATCCAACTCTTCCTGTTCCAGATCCTCCAGCTCGGCCATGAGCTCATCCTAAAGACAAGCACCAGTAAATTATCAGGAAATCGGGTCTACGTGGACACTTCATAATCTACAATCACAGGTAATGTGATCTTAACCAAGCTTTAAAAATTGATCTGTATCTATACATGCATATCAATAACAAAAGTGGTGACCACCCTGACAAAATACATAGACGCTGGTTCCTATATTCTCACCTCATCATAGTCTTGTCCAAAGCCAACTGGTCTGGAAATGGCGTCTGAGATTTCCTGAGCTAATTCCTGCTGTTCTGTGATATCGGCCATCAAATCGTCCACTTTGTCTATGTCCCTGTGAAACGGTAGCACCAGAAGATTTTTGTCCAACTCTTCCTGTTCCAGATCCTCCAGCTCAGCCATGAGCTCATCCTGAAGACAAGCGCCAGTAAATTATCAGGAAATCTGGTCTACATGGACACTTCATAATCTACAATCACAGGAAATGTGATGTAAACCAAGCTTTAAAAATGGATCTGTATCCATACATGCATATCAATAACAAAAGTGGTGACCACCCTGACAAAATACATAGACGCTGGTTCCTATATTCTCACCTCATCATAGTCTTGTCCAAAGCCAACTGGTCTGGAAATGGCGTCTGAGATTTCCTGAGCTAATTCCTGCTGTTCTGTGATATCGGCCATCAAATCGTCCACTTTGTCTATGTCCCTGTGAAACGGTAGCACGTGGAGAGCGAGAGACAGCATGCATAAATACACAGTCGAATCAATGTGATGGACAATGAGACATTTTAGATCAAAAAAGGCTCAACATGTCTCCCTTACAAGTGTTTGTGGGCACCCTCCAAAGCCTTGGCAGCAAAGCCCATGTTCTTGAACACCTCTGTGTTGGTGTTTGCGTTCTCCAAAGCGTCTCTCTGGAACTCAATGGTGGACAATGTCCCGTCAATCTGAGCCAGCTGCTTCTCGTAGCGCTTTTTTCTCTTCAGGGCTTGTAGGGCCACTGGACAGAAAGAGAAAGGGTTACACACAGTTAGTTTCAATTACAAGGATCCTCTTATCCATGTCTCTGGGAAGGATTAATACGTTTTGAGTTTTTTGACAATTCATGCCAAACATGAACAAGGAGAAACTCAAAGATTCGGTGCATTTGAGACAGAAATAGAAAAAGATGTTGAACTACAGAAAGTAGAAAGTTCAGTGAACTTCTAAAGAATGATACAGTCTCACACTGAATCAAAGCGTTTTGTTCTAATGAAACAATCCTGCTAAAGACCCATCTTTGGTACGGTACACCTCAGTAAGGTAGTTTTAGGCCTGTCCCCCCCAAAACTTTGACTACATTCAGGTCACATCTGGCTAGTTTCATCCAAATTACCAGGGACTGTGAGATCCAGAGGTAGCCAATAGATTGTCTGGGGAAATAAAAAATGTTCAACCCAAGAAAGACATACAGGTTTAGTCTGTCCCCTTGCTACTGCCAGCAGTGCGGGGTTTGGCACTTTCCTTGCTCCATGTGGGTTGAAATACATTAGTTACTTAACACACCAGTTACTAAACCAGGCCAGAAGGAATTCCCCTGTGGTGCTGACATGGAAAATATGCCGCATCATCCTGCTGAGTCACGTGTGGGGGGGAGGGGGTGGGGCATACATAACATTTAGACATTCAAAACTACATAAATAAAATGCAGGATTAGGATTTAGCTGTAACATACTTTATGCTCACTGCCAGCAACAGGTCAACAATTACTATTTTTTTCGAAATGACACTTGTGGAGATGTGTTGTGGAAAGTTCAGTTGATGTCTGCAAATATCTGAGACAGATTCTTTAAAACAAAACACTCGTGCAGTTTCTATGTTTTCACATGCCCATCCAAACACAACTAAATGAATCTATAGCTCCACTTTATCACATGTGCACTGTTGTGTATACAAACAAACGCACTTTATGAAACTGTTGTATGTGGTTGGTCTGGTCCTCCAGGAGCCAGGGGGCATCTGATAGGTCCAGTTTCATTTGATTATATCATTGCCCGGCACTATTCCTGGACTGATAATATCGTTACACAACATCACAAAAATGACAAATCAGATTGTTTGGATCGAAGGGCTACATTCAGACAGCCCTCTTTGAATGTCTAAGGATCACTACGACTCTGTGACCTGTTTTTTCTGTTGTCCTGCTCTTTCCAAGAGGCCACTCCACAACCTCATTGCCATTAGATAGCACTAACTGCCTTTGTGTACACATACAAATACGTAATCATTGCCGCTCCTTACTGAAACTTCCAAGGACTCTCCTCCAGTAATATTATACATGAGTCAGAGCCAGAGCTCCAGGCCTCGTGGTCATTTCATTCATTCAAACACAGTATAGAGCCAGTGTCACAGGGTCTTTATGAAAAAAAAAAGAAAACTGGATTTGTTATACACTATAACTGTAATCAACCACTGACTATTGGCAATGACTAGTCTGCCGTGGCCTCTCCCTGTCAGAGGTATTTATTAGAAGAAAGATAAGCAACGCATATCATTTGTTCACATTCAATTTTCATATATTAAACTGGTTTAGTCAGTAAAGACACGTCACCTTGCTCTGTATACTCACGAAAAAAACAGCATGTCACAGCAAATGTAAATCCTTGTGTAAACAATGGTAACATTAAAACAGACAAATACAACAGAAAGTTAATTAAAACCTGTTCTTACAGAATCAAGGTAGCAACCGGCAAAACGAGACGGTGTGTTTTTGTGAAACTGATGCTAACTGGCACTTAAACATTAAGGTATTGCATGAGAGGCGAACCCTGAGGCTAAAGCGTTACATCATTCATTGACTGAACAATCAAAAACTATACATAATTTTTAAATTATGATGATCAAATAGTCATTTCATTTACATGTTAAGTGTTTACTGGTTCCAGCTTGTCAAATGAAATAATTTGATATTCTTTAAATATAATAGTAAACTATGTTCTATGTGTTATAAAAGAATAATCTGCAGATAAATTGCTAATGTAGTAAAAAGATTTAAGAAAGTTAATTTTTTTAAAAATGAAATAATCAACAGAAAATTAACTGGTAAATATATTTATCACAATTCCATACATTAATTTATCATTGAGCTGGCTAATCATTATGGATAATTTACAGATCTTTTTTTTCTTTTTCTTAGAAGCCCTTGCTGACACTGTATTTGAATGTATGAATTAATTTCTCCAGATGGTCACTCAAAAAGGTCAGGAGACCTACTGCTCTGACTCTAACTCATGTATCATGGATGGATGAACCACGTGAAACGTAATTATTTTCTGGATCAAATTTGATTCAGAAAAGACAGTGTGTGTGTGTGTGTGTGTGTCTATGGATTTTTTCAGATATACCTTACAATGTTTTACTTTTGAGACATTTTGTAAAAATAAATGTAACTTCCCACAACAAGCGTGTAAGGGCTTTTACCACAGTAGTGTATAAGACGGAAGACTTTCTAATGTTAAGTAAACAGAATTCAGACAGTGTTGTTTTCCTAGGCCCTCTGACACTGTGTTAACTCGTCTGCTTGTTGTTGTTGTTAGCTGCCTGGTTGTGTGTGTGTGTTATGTTAAGCCTGCTGCTGCCGCTGCTACAGGAGGAGGAGGAGGCATTTAAACATGGCACCAGGCTGCTGCTGTTGGTGAGAACTTCCCTGTTGGCCGTGCCCTCGGCCGGGGACGGCCTCGGTATAATCCGTGCCGTATGGAATCTTTACTCACCTCGCTGGTTTTTCTTGGCGTTCTTCTTCGCCGTTGTGATCTCCTGCTCGATCTTCTTCTCCAGGAAGTCCTGTTTTTTGGCTAACATCTCCTCGGTCTCCCTCAGTCGCTGGATCGCGTCCTGGGTTGTCGGCGCTTTCCCACCCTTTCCCCCGCCGCCGAATATCTTAGCGATTAGCGACATTGTGTTCGTAAATGTAAACAAACACGGTAGAATAAAGCGTAAGCTATCGACTGACGCTGTAGAATACCGAACAGATAAGTGTTAAACTGCTCTGTCGACCTCTTTTCCGCCAACTACCGAGACCCGACGGAGCTGCTGCTGTTGTTTTCGTCTCGCCTTCCGCCTTTACCCAGACAGGCCTCGTGACGTCATTACGTCATGCCCATTACACGCGTGACACGATCTCACTTCAAAAAAATTACAAAGGAGTAACCAGATGTGATTTTCCGTCATGGATAAATTAGTCATATTTTCCATTTATGGGTACTCAAAAATATATTATTATATTTTACTACAAAATTGTGTTATTTCTCATGAAGCTAGCAAACATGTATAATGGAGGAAAATGTTTTAAAATGTTAGAATTACAAGAAATTAAATCAACAGAGCCAAGGAAAAGAGGGACATGACACAGTTTACTTTTTATTATTAGTGAACATCAAACCACAGTTTTGTGTGTGAACATAAGAGTGTGTGTTTTTCATCCTCAATCAATATTATTCAATACAGATTTGATACTGATCCGGCCAACCCAGCTTCTTCTGAAAACTTCGCCTCCCATGATACACCGCGCCAAACTTGACCTGAACGCCAACCAATCAGAGCCTGAGTTGTCCGAGGAACCGGAGGGGAGGGGCCAACCTGGGGATGGATGATACAAAAGCTGTATGATTGATGGATGGGTGCATAGATGGATGTATGGGTGGATGTCATACGTGGTGGATGTGTGTTGCTGCAGCTGTGTCAGGTTGGTGCAGGGGGCGCTCATCTCTGTTTACCCTCCTCAGCTTCACTTTCTCCCTCTTGTACTGAAACACACACACAACAGAGCAGGAGACCACAGGTGTGTTTGTGCCAAAATATAATAACGTTCACCAATATCTAAAATTGTTAGTCTATTTATTTAAAGATCATAATATAATTCAGTTACACATAATGTCTTACTATGGTGTCAGCAACAGCAACAATAAAAATAATAATAATAAATCATAAGACAGTATCTTGGCTACACAGTACTTCAACTGACATACTTTTTTATTACAGAGCTTTAGCATGTAGCAGTAATTTAAATTAAAATTTAAATAGTTGCATATTTTCTTTCATCAAAATACCCAAATATATCTGTGCCATAGCTGTTAAATACAGGCTGTTGTGTGTGCATGTGTGTGTGGTTGCTTGTATTAGTACCTCCATGTAGAGCTCAGTTAGAAAAACCCACTTGTTGGGTAAAACCTCGGGCCGACCCGATCCATCCATACGTAAGTGTCTGTAGACGTCAAGATGGAAGTGCAGTTATAACACATGTAGCAGGAGAGCGATCAGATTTCTGACCTGCTAAAGTCACTGTTTCATTAGAGGCAACAACATGAGTCATAGTTGTTGTTCAATGTCCAAATACGTATTGTATTGCAAGTGAGTCAGGAGCAGAAAGTTTGACAGTGACATTTCAATGAGAAAGTCCTACATTTTAATAATTAATTGTTTTTGTTGCTGCTGGTGAAGGTCAGCAGTGATGGTTTAGATGTAGGTTTGTTGTTACCATCTTAGAAGAGCAAAGACCTGACTACACTGGAAGCAAAATAAAAATCAAGTAAACTTTCATTTTTGTTTTTCTTACCCACATATCTTTTGATTCCATCACACACCCTTCCCTAGAAGTATGCATGTGCATGTCAGCAAACATGTACAAGTGCATACTTCAGGGTTGGGGTATGGTTAGATATTGGGATGTCAACTTTAAGACAGAGCAGCATGCCTTCAACCAGCCCAGTAGCACAGAGGCTGCATCTGTCCTCCACATGGATAAGCCCTCTCTGGTGTGGAGAGGCAGACAGGAGAAGGGCTCTAGCTAGCTAGCATTGCAAGCTAACTTAATTAGCTGCCCAGGCCTCAAGTTCTGAAAAATCGTCCTCGTCTTGCTCCTTCTTCTTGGCTAAAAACAAATGGAAACAGATCAAAATTTAATGTGATGTTGATCAAATGCCAACAATCTGAACTGAAATGAACGTCTCACATATTGTTTGTCTCTTTGTACCTGGATGAGATGGAAGTGATGTGGCTGGGACACTGGGCAGATTCTCTGTCCCTTTGATTTCCAGAAGATTTTTGTCCAACTCATCCTGTTCCAGATCCTCCAGCTCGGCCATGAGCTCATCCTGAAGACAAGCGCCAGTAAATTATCAGGAAATCTGGTCTACATGGACACTTCATAATCTACAATCACAGGAAATGTGATCTTAACCAAGCTTTAAAAATTGATCTGTATCTATACATGCATATCAATAACAAAAGTGGTGACCACCCCGACAAAATACATAGACGCTGACACCATTTGGTTCCTATATTCTCACCTCATCATAGTCTTGTCCAAAGCCAACTGGTCTATAAATGGCATCTGAGATTTCCTGAGCTAATTCCTGCTGTTCTGTGATATCGGCCATCAAATCGTCCACGCCATCTATGCCCCTGTGAAACGGTAGCACGTGGAGAGAGAGAGACAGCATGCATAAATACACAGTCGAATCAATGTGATGGACAATGAGACATTTTAGATCAAACTAGGTAAAGGAAAACTAGAAATGATAAGATGCAGATGAAACAAGGAAAGAACAGATAAAACTCTAGACAAATAAAAATCACGTTTTTTTACTTTTTCTAAAACTATACTATAGCTCAGAGTATTTATAATAAAAAGCTTGAATAAAAAAAAGGCTCAACATGTCTCCCTTACAATTGTTTGTGGGCACTCTCCAAAGCCTTGGCAGCAAAGCTCATGTTCTTGTACACCTCCATGATGGTTTTTGAGTTCTCCAAATCATCTCTCTGGGACTCAATGGTGGACAATGTCCCGTCATTCTGAGCCAGCTGCTTCTCATAGCGCTTTTTTCTCTTCAGGGCTTGTAGGGCCACTGGACAGAAAGAGAAAGGATTACACACAGTTTCAATTACATGGATCCTCTTATCCACTTCTCTGGGAAGGATTAATAAGAAGGTCTGCACAGGTTAAAAAAAACCCAAGTGGACAGGTCATGCCTGATAGAGATCCAGTAACGAGGAGAAACTCAGAGATTAGGTGCATTCGTAAAGATGTTGAACGACACAAAGTAGAAAGTTCAGTGGACTTTAACCTCACCTTTCTCTGTACACACACGATAAAAACGGCATGTCACTGCACATGTAAATACATATGCAAACAAAAGTAACCAATACAACAAAAAGTTAATAAAAACTTGTTTAAAGTTCTTCTAAAATCAAAGTAGTGAACAGCAAGAGACAGCGTTTTCAAAGGCCAACGGGGATCTTTATCTTTAAGATAAACTGATGCTAACTGGTACAGTTCTTGATTATCAGTCATTTCACATGATTAAATGAATAAATACGATAGTAAAGAAGATGTAGTGTTCTTTCTCTATTCTTTATTTTCTTTGATCTCATTGTTTCATTCACTTCTCTGTGTTCTGTACTTAGTGAATGTGTGCACATGTGTTATAATATATGTTTAGAATGTGTGTTATTTCCTCACCTCGCTGGTTTTTCTTGGCGTTCTTCTTCGCCGTTGTGATCTCCTGCTCGATCTTCTTCTCCAGGAAGTCCTGTTTTTTGGCTAACATCTCCTCGGTCTCCCTCAGTCGCTGGATCGCCTCCTGGGTTGTCGGCGCTTTCCCACCCTTTCCCCCGCCGCCGAATATCTTAGCGATTAGCGACATTGTGTTCGTAAATGTAAACAAACACGGTAAAATAAAGCGTAAACTATCGACTGTCACTTTAAATGCCCCCTTTTTTCCCGCCAACTATTGAGACTCGACGCAGGCGCCGCTGTTGTTTTCATCTCGCCTTCCGCCTTTACCCAGACAGGCCTCGTGACGTCATCACGTCATTACGCCCATGATGCTCCTGCTTCAAAAAGATTTTCCAAAGGAGTAAGCAGATGTGATTTTTCGTCATCGATGGATTAGTCACATGTTCCATTTATGGGTACTCAAAAAATAGATTATTATATTTTATTATAAAAATTATATTATTTCTCATGAAGCTAGCAAACATGTATAATGGAGGAAAATGCTTTAAAATGTTGATTTGCTTCAAACATTAAAAGAAAATAAAATCAACAGAGCCAAGAAAAAGAGGGACATGACAGTTTACGTTTTATTATTAGTGAACATCAAACCACGGTTTTGTGTGTTAACATAAGAGTGTGTGTTTTTTCATCCTCAATCAATATTATTCAATACAGATTTGATACTGATCCGGTTTATGTTAGTCACTGACGATGACCTCACCGCTCTGAGCCACGTGCGTCCAGGGGCCAGCCCAGCTCCTTCAGAAAACTACGCCTCCCATGATGCACCGCGCCAAACTTCTCCAACTGGAGATGTGAGTGACCTGAACGCCAACCAATCAGAGCCTGAGTTGTCCGAGGAACCGGAGGGGAAGGGCCAACCTGGGGATGGATGATACGAAAGCTGCATGATTAATGGATGGACGCCTTACTATGCTATGTCGTTTCTTGACATCTCGGATGTTTTTTGAAAATTTTCATTTTCTGACAAAATTTTCAACGCCTTATTATAGGCTACTATGTCGTTTCTTTACGTTTCGGATGCGTTTCGAATATTTTTTTATAAAAATCATTTTTTGAAAATTTTTTCGACACCTTACTATACTATGTTGTTTTTTGACATTTCGGACGTGTTTCGAAACATTTTCTAAAAAATTCATTTTTTGACAAAATTTTCGACGGCGTACTATACTATGTCGTTTTTTGATGTTTCGGACGTGTTTCAAAAAAAATTCTAAAAAATTATTTTTTGACAAAATCTTCGAGGCTTTACTATACTATGTCGTTTTTTGACGTTTCGGATGTGTTTTGAAAATTTTAATTTTTGACAAAAATTTCGACGCCTTTCTATACTATGTCATTTTTTTTTTTGACGTTTTGGTGTTTTTTGGAAAATTTCATTTTTTTACAAAATTGTCGACACTTTACTATACTATGTCATTTATTGACGTTTCGGACGCGTTTCGAAAAAAAATTGTCAAAAAACTGATTGATGGATGGATGGATGGGTGCATGGATGGATGTATGGGTGGATGTCATACGTGGTGGATGTGTGTTGCTGCAGCTGTGTCAGGTTGGTGCAGGGGGCGCTCATCTCTGTTTACCCTCCTCAGCTTTACATTCTCCCTCTTGTACTGAAACACACACACACAACAGAGCAGGAGACCACAGGTGTGTTTGTGCCAAAATATAATAAAGTTCAACAATATCTAAAATTGTTAGAGTCTATTTATTTAAAGATCATAAATATAATTCAGTTACACATAATGTATATGCCATTTAGCTTATTATGTTGTCAACAACAACAGCAACAATAATCAAAATAATCATGATAATCATGATAATCATAAGGAAGTATCTTGGCTACACAGTACTTCAAGTAAATTTACATACTTTTGATTACAAAGCTTTAGTGTGTAACAGTAATAGTTGTATATTTGTATATATTGTATATTTCAAAGCTGTTATATATATATATAGGCAGTTACATGTATGTGTGCGTGTTTGTGTTGTTGCTTCTGTCGGTACCTCCTCGTAGAGCTCAGTGAGAAAGCCCCACTTGTTGGGCCAAACCTCAGATGAATTCTTCTCCAATTTCACATGTGCTTTCCTGCACAAATATTTGTGTTATTGCAGCACAGTTTGTGTTTCTACAACCTTCACTTAAAACCCCATTGCAGCTTGAGATCCACATCCAGCAAGACTCATGGGACAGTTACTGAATGCTGCCAGAATCATTAAACTCTCATCTTTGCCAAATCAAGGCAAAATAAAAAGCCTTCAGGGCAGTATAGTGCAGTAACCATGACAACAGGTATATATTAGTAATATTTTCATTTTTCTTGTTGAAATGTAATTCTCTCTTTACAACACAAAGTCAATGCATGTCACTGTTACCAGTTTCAAAAGTCATTCTAAATATTTCCAGCGTCTCATTAAAGCAAAGGACTTTTTTGCTG
>JAFBJQ010001428.1:38533-89525 GCA_016785345.1 Trinectes maculatus
GTGTGTGTGTGTGTGTGTGTGTGTGTGTGTGTGTGTGTGTGTGTGTGTGTGTGTGTGTGCGTGTGTGGCTTCTTTCTCTTTGGCAGGCTAATGTTTCACCTGTGTGTAAGTGACACTGACAGGCCTGTTTACTGTTGTCATGGAGACGGGCTTCCCTGACACACAAACGTCTCCTCTCTGTCTCGTGAGTGCTTATATGTGTGTTTGTATGTAAGTTACCACGGTGACGGCAGGATGGAACCACCAGAGGGGCAACTTTCTGGTCAGTTAGTGGTGAACTGTGAGTAACTCACAAATGTTCACATGCTCACACACTAAAGTCAGATGATGTCATCACAACGCACTACTGAGATAAGATATACCTGTATTTACAGCAGGTAGAAAATATGAAAACTAATTTGAATGAATGAGCTGAATTAATGTATCAATATATTAAATATTACCTGAATAAATGACAGTTTCTGTTAACCTTCTCTCACTCAGTATCACCATTACACACCACAACCATTGTTCTGTTATCTAATATGTGACACTGAGATAAACTGGCTGTAAATACATATCTTCAAGTGTTTTTCTCTCTATCATTATGTATGTGTATGTTGTATTGCATTATATCACCAAGGCACAGGGTGGCGCTCTAGTCACAGAGATTGTTCAAGAGACTCAGCTCTTAGGGCCTCACTTTAGCTTGGATTCTTGGTTTTTGAAAATGAAAATGACAAAAAAAAACTATCATTTTGTAAGTAAAACATAATAAATATAAATACATCATGAAAAACGAGTTAGATGTGCTTTTATTTTTTACATTTCCTGTTCAGCACTGTTGTGGAGTAGAATGAGACGCCACATTATCTTCCTTTATCCCTTTAACCTCGGCATCTTTGTGATTGTTATTATCCATCCCAACATGTAGCGATAATTCCTAAACATGGAAGACAAATACTCAGATTTCTTTTTTCACTTAGTGTTTGTGCGCATTTCTAAGAATGACACGTGTGACGTCATTGCTCTGTGTGTTATCAGGCTTTGCAGCAGTGCACTTGGTACTTTTACCTCCATTTCTGCTGCCGCGCCGTAATGTGAATATGTTTGTATCAGATTGTTGAACCAGCAACACACGTACAAAACAACAGGGAAGCCTGGAGATAACATATCTCTCTGTTCTGGGCAAACACCTCTGGAATTTTCCCCGTTAAGCACATACAGCACAGATACGAGCCGTATGGGAGGATGTCATAATCACCAAGATGTCAGCTCTCATACACAACCAGGTCACAGTAAGAGGACGCTTTAGTTTGGCTTCATTATGGGACAGGGTGCAGTGAAATGCAAACGTCTTTACCTTATATTTGGGGAAACATATGGGGAAAAAAACAACTGTGAATTAAAATCCGGTTCACTTGAGTCACTTGGGTCAGTGCTGATTGACTGACACCCCCCCATAATAATAATACGAGGAAATTTCTCTTACAAATTTTGCATGGGCCTGTTACTGCCTGATTATAAATGCACACAGAGAAACAACATTATATGTGTGTGTATGTATGTGACATCATCACACAGGGGTAAAATGTGTTTATTATACTTTTTTCCATTTTATTGGCTGACCAATGGGGCACTTGTTGCACATCAAGGCCCACTACTGATGACACATTATCTATGAGTGTGTATCTATGTGTATGTGCGTACCATCCGAGATGATGTCATCAGTACATCAATGACCATTAAAAATAATGATAGAACTACAGTTTGTTGTTGTTTTGCTGCGTTATATGCTAGTATGCTGCATTAGCAGTCTATATAATAATAATAATCATTATCATCATCATCATCGGTCAGTGTACCGAATCATCTGACTCCGCAGTGGTTCCGGTGAGTCCGCTAACTCGCACTGTGTAGGACTCGTTTTTTTCCAAATCTTAAAAAAAAAGTTCTTTTGTGAATCTTGATGAATAAGATTTGACTTTTACTTGTGAAACCTAACACACTGGAGTTTAGTACAAACTGTGTACGGTGCATTCAGTCACGCGGTAGAAAGGTTTGTTCCTGATAGAGAATTAATGAGTGAAATCAAGATACACATTCCCAGTATGGAGCGACAGCAGCAGCAGCAGCAGTTCCTGGACATCTGACACTCGATGAATACACTAACATGTTTCATCTTTTAAATCATTCCTATCACAAATTCCCCAGAAACACTAAGCAAAACGATTCTTTTCTAGCTCCAGTCTGATCCTTTAGTTCACACCAGGTTTCTCTCAGTGCTTTTCACCTGGTTTATTAGTGTTCCAACTTTTTCAATAGTTTCTACAGAGATGCAAATAAGAAGTATAACCGAAATGAAATATTTCATTCTATCTGAGGAATTATTTACTATTGAAGCGGTGACTGTAGAGGTTTTCGGGTCGTCAGGCTGACTTTATGGCTGCTGACAGGGCGTTACACAAACGAGGATATTGGCCATAAAACACTTGAGCACAGGTCGTTATGTAACTTTGATGCTCAGCTGTAGCTCGTCCTTTTCAAATTCCTAACAGTCTATGTCGTTGCGTAATGATTTAAATTTATGAAACAATAAATGTGTAATATAATACATATAATTCCGTTTGTCATCTGTTGACTACAGATGACAAATGTACATTTATGAAGTTCCAGCGATAAATGTAAAGCAAAGACGGCGAAGATGGAAAGGTGACACTCTTCACACTGTGACGTCTACCCGAGACACTGTCAACACACAGCTCCCCTCTGTGCTGTTATTCCAATAACACCTTTGCTTCCCAGGCTAACTTACTGACATCAGCCTGCAGTGCTGCAGACACCAGAACATCCCACAGAGGGCGACATGATCCACTGCACCAGAGCTACTTATCAGTGTGTGTTTAAAGGCCTTTTTTTTAATCAACCAACAATGAACTGTATCGTTTTCATCTGCAGTCATCAAACCTTCAAAGGAGAAATGTGTCTCCCTTTGTTCACACATTCCTTTCAGCAGTCACCCACAATTCCCTATCTGACCTTTGACCCCACAGGGACAAGCCCCTGTCAGACAGCCAATAAAATGGAAGTAAGCCAAGGCGCTGCCCACGTCACATACTGTATCAGCCTGACGGCGTCGAACTCTGACCTTGCGTCATTTGGTAACGTGGGTCAAAGTTCAGCAGCCTCTGCTGCAGTGGGGACAGGAGGTTACCAAACCAAGAGGACAGGAGAGCGGGACGAGATGATTAGCCATTAAAAAAAATATTGGACTGAAATCAAACTCCATGTTGCAAAGTGAATGAAACACTTCAGTGGTATGAAGAAATGTTTTGGTGTGTAATTGTTTCAGGCGGGAACAGACGTCAGCTGTGTCTGATGTCAGCTGTCAGCTATCAGCTGGGCCAGAGGGAACCGGTTACGCGAAGGCGACGTTACATCCTGCTGCTGATAAATGATTCACCAGCCACGTGTAACACACACTGTGTTTTTCTGATCCGCAGGGAACAACTGGTTCATGTAAATCACCCACAGGATGAGCCCGCCCCTCCACCACCACCCCCACCAGCAGCGCCCTTCACACCTTCCTCCTCCCTCCTGCTAATGGGACATCCCAGAGTATAAAGAGACAGACTGTCTCCAGCTGAGACAACTGACCCGGAGAGTCACCGAGTCTCAGCTCGCCTGAACACCGACACACTTCAGCTGATGAGGTCACGCTGACGCCCCTGCTCCACACAAACCACTGAAGGTAACAACCCACTCATCCGCTTCATCTCCTGATGCATCACCCTGACTTTTGGAAAAAGGAAAATTGAAATTTCTTTTTGTTACCTCTCCTCACCCTCGTCTAATTCATTCTTGGTAACTTTCATCTCTTCCTGCAGCCTTTTCCATTCCCACCTTCCAGGCTACCTCCACCATGCCTCCTCAGATCCAGTCCCGGAACCAGGCCGGACCCAGAGTCCTGCAGGGCGACCTCAGCGCCCTCAGCCCGGCCGTCAGAGAGTTTGTGGAGGCCAACGTGACCCTGTGCCAGCCCGAGTCCCTCCACATCTGCGACGGCTCGGATGAGGAGAACCGAGCCATCCTGATCCAGCTGGAGGAGCAGGGCATGCTCAAGAAGCTCAGCAAATATGAAAACTGGTAGGTTGGCTGGGGTCGATCTTTACATGGTCTGAGTGATTGTAGGTTATTGAAGAACTATTGTTTTTTTTTATCTTAAGTATTCCGGCGGTGGGAACATGAGGTCAGGTTCAGGGTTAACCCTCGGTTATAGGTCAAAGGCAAACTGTGTTTGTCAGGGAGTCGTCAGCAGCTAGTAAACAACATACCAGCTCCACGAGAACGTCATTATAAACCAGTACATCCAGCTTGTTCAGTTCCACAGACCTGCAGCTGTCGCACTGCTCAAACAGCATATCTGACATATTTTTTTATCATTTTATATATATATATATATATATATATATATATATATATATATATATACAGGGGGTCCTCGAGTTACGTCGGTCGCAAATTACGTCGTTTTCGTGGTTACGACACATCTCCCATGAACTTCCTTGTTTCGGCTTAAGCGGTTTGCACCGTAAATACGTACAGACTTCACACGGGAACTAGTTGGTGAGCGCTCTCTCTGTCTCTCAGCGCGCCTGCCGGCTCTCCAGCACCTCCAAAGCACAGCTAGGCTACTCTGCCTTGTGTTTACTTATGTGAAATGAACGGCTGGAGGGGGGGTGCAGCGGCAGCCGGTAAGGAGATGCATTCGGACACAGATGGGTTCGGGATCGTAGCGATACCGTAGGTTTATTCACAACACAGGGTCTACACGGTTGATAACAGAAATCTAAAGGAAATGCTCATTACACTCGCGATATCAACCCCTACAGTGACAAAAGGCAATTCACCATAGTAAACTCTTATTGTAGGGTGGTGTTATAGCGACATCTAGTGGCACAATGTATGCACAATGGCACAATGAATGTATGTTCTGACTTACGTCGAAATTCGGTTTCGACACATTCTCAGGAACGGATCTCCGTCGTAACTCGAGGACCCCCTGTATTTAGATTTAAATTTAAATTTTAAAAAAGAAACCTGAATGTGTCTTATGACGTTTCTCCCTCTCCCGCACTTCCTACCTCCCCTCTTCCTCGTCCTCCTCCTGCAGCTGGTTGGCCAGGACCGACCCCAGGGACGTGGCCCGGGTGGAGAGCAAGACGGTGATCGTGACCACGGACCAGAGGGACACGGTGCCCACGCCACTGGGAGGTGGAGTCAGCCAGCTGGGCCGCTGGATGTCTCCGGAAGAGTTCGACAAGGCCGTGTCTCAGAGGTTCCCCGGCTGCATGAAAGGTGCCACGGAACGTTTATACCCTATTCATCCGGATGAACAAAACCACCTGGAAACATAGAAACGAATAATAATAATGAAAAAATTAAAAACATTTTCTAACTCTTTGATCCCAGAGAACATTCAGAATCAGTAATAAACATTTCATCAGCGTAACGCTAACACCTCTACCTCTCTGTCTTCAGGCCGAACCATGTATGTGATTCCCTTCAGCATGGGGCCGGTGGGTTCCCCCCTCTCGAAGATTGGCGTGCAGCTGACCGACTCCCCCTACGTGGTGGCCAGCATGAGGGTGATGACCCGGATGGGGAAGGCCGTGCTGTCCGCTCTGGGAAACGACGAGTTTGTCCGCTGTTTGCATTCGGTCGGCTGTCCTCTGCCGCTCAAGAGTACGTCAGCTGTGTCAAACGCCTTGTCGTACTTCAAAGAAGTACTACTGTACTTCTCTTAGTGTAGGAACCAGCATAGTAACTACAATCACAAAAACTGAGAGATGCTACAGAGTAAATACTTAAAATCGTGAATATTAACTATAACTATCTGTTGATTCAAATGGACTCATTTATTTGTTATTGTGTTTCTTCCTCCAGAGCCACTGGTGAACAACTGGCCGTGTAACCCCGAGCAGACGCTGGTCGCCCACATCCCTGATCGTAGGCAGATCGTCTCGTTTGGTAGTGGTTATGGAGGAAACTCCCTCCTGGGTAAGAAATGCTTCGCACTGCGCATCGCCTCACGCATCGCCAAGGAGGAGGGCTGGCTGGCCGAGCACATGCTGGTACGTCAAAGTATCCACACAGAGTCATCATCGATCCTACAAAACACATGAATCCTAATCCAAACTGCATATTTGTGATGTTCAGATCCTGGGCATCACCAACCCTGCTGGAGAGAAGAAGTACATGGCAGCAGCCTTTCCCAGTGCCTGCGGGAAGACAAACCTGGCCATGCTCTGTCCCACGCTGCCCGGCTGGAAGGTCGAGTGTGTGGGAGACGACATCGCCTGGATGAAGTTTGATGACAAAGGTGAGAAAAGTTCAGTCTAACATCGGGAACCATAGATGGAAAATGACGAATGCCATTCATAGACTATATTTTCTTTTTCCACTTTTGTTAGGCAACCTACGCGCCATCAACCCAGAGAACGGCTTCTTCGGCGTTGCACCTGGAACCTCAGCAAAAACCAACCCCAACGCCATGGCGACCATTGTGAAGAACACCATCTTCACCAACGTCGCAGAGACCAGCGATGGCGGTGTGTACTGGGAGGGGATGGACCAGTCGCTGCCTCAGAAGGTCTCCATCACTTCCTGGAAGAACAAACCCTGGAGCTCAGAAGATGGTTCGTTTCTCCTTTCGTTTGTTATGAAGAAGCAGAAGAATGGAAACAAATAGAGAACATCAGAAACTGAGTGGTAAAGTTCATCCTCCTGTCTCTGTCTCTCCCCAGGTGAACCCTGTGCTCATCCCAACTCCCGTTTCTGCACTCCGGCAGGTCAGTGCCCCATCATCGATCCACTGTGGGAATCCCCAGAGGGCGTCCCCATCGAGGCCATCATCTTTGGAGGGCGCAGACCAGATGGTGAGGAGGAACCGGGTGGCAAATCTGGAAATAGGCAGAAGATAAGTTGCAGAGGGAGAGGAGGGGGGTGATAGAAGATAAATAACTTGTGATTGTGCTTGATTTCAGGCGTCCCTCTGGTGTATGAGGCTTTCAGCTGGCAGCACGGAGTGTTTGTTGGCGCGGCCATGAGGTCAGAGGCCACCGCTGCTGCAGAGCACAAAGGTCAGAGGCCTTGAATGTGACGATTACAGCCACTGATCTGCACGATAGTTTCAAATAGCAACGTTTAACAGATTCAAAAGACACTCAACCATCTTCTGTCTCCTCTTCCTCTCCCATCTCATCTCCAGGAAAGATGATCATGCACGACCCCTTCGCCATGCGCCCCTTCTTCGGCTACAACTTTGGACACTACCTCTCTCACTGGCTGAGCATGGCCGACCGCCCCGGCGCCAAGCTCCCCAAGATCTTCCATGTCAACTGGTTTCGAAAGAGCCCCACCGCCGGCTTCCTCTGGCCTGGCTTTGGCGACAACGTCCGTGTTCTGGACTGGATGTTCAGGCGGGTGAACGGTGAGGCTGGAGCCATGCCCTCCGCTGTGGGCTACCTGCCCGGTCCCACATCCCTGAACCTCCAGGGTCTGCAAGGTGATGTGGACCTGGACGAGCTCTTCTCCCTGGATCAGGAGTTTTGGCAGAGGGAGGTGGAGGAGGTGAGGAAGTACTTCACCACGCAGGTGAACGGCGACCTGCCCCACGAGGTGTCCCATCAGCTGGAGCTCCTGCAGCAGAGAGTGAAGCAGATGTAAGGACAAAGGACAAACTGTCCCAGAACATGGGACAAAGCTAAAAAAAACAAAACATCAAAAACAAAACAAATTTAAGTCCAAAAAAAAAACATCAAAAATTCAAAAACTGAATTGTAGTAAATCTGAAACCACATCTAGTGATTTCTAGAAAAATATCTAATTATATTGAGCAACTTTTTTTATGAAAGACTCGATATTTTTTAAATCTTTTAATTATTTCTTGTCTTGAAGTTATAATGACTTCAAAGAGGATCCACCTTTTTTCATATTTACACTTTAAAACTACTTTAAAAAATGCACCTGATATTATTCATCTGGGAATCATAGTGCGAAACTGCATGTTATATATAATTTATATATATAACAGCATTCCTCATCACAACTCGATATAACAGCCTGCTGATCTGAATAGGATTTTTTATCCAATCTCATGCTGCTGCACCAGCACAGTGTTGAAACTGTTGTTCGGTTGTGTTGTGCTGTTGTACAACTGACGTTGACTATTTAATAACTTATTCTGATTGCACATCACTGTCATCCCCATGTGGGTTTTGTACGTCAGAGTAAGAGCGAACGAGTCCATGTTCGCTCGGACATGGGGGGTGAGGGTGGGGGATGGGGGGGTTATTTGTTTTCTGTTCCTGCTGGATTTTTTTGGGGTCTTAATTTATTTTTATACTGTCTTAGTAACTTTGTTCTGTTCTGTTGTGATCTCAAGGTGTACACAATAAATGTATTCAAAGTTAATTCATGATTTCAGCGTCATTTTTCACTGCAGAAGCATAAGGTCATAAGGTCATTCAGCAATGCTAAACAGAAAGACAGACAGAATATAAAACAAAAAATGTACCAGGAGGAAACAGCCAGGTAGAGTCTGGAGACATCACTGTATAAGGTTGTATAAAATCACACAGACTGCAGAGATGAGGTAAAAAAAATATACACACACACACACACACACACACACACACACACACACACACACACACACACACATATATATATATATATGTAATTACCTTTGGCCTGAACGGATACATAGTTAAATGAATCCTGATCCGGGCTGTTGTGTTGCGTTCAAATGTCTCATATGTCTGTATATCACAACAACATGATGGATGCACGGGTTCAGGCGTCGGACATTGTTTACTGTAAACATCTCCATGCACACAAACAAGCCACAGAACGTCCATGGCTGAATCCTGAGACCATCATTCGCTGGACTGTGGCTGTGTGAGCCCACATGTTGTTGTCCCATGGTTCAGCGCAGCTGTTATGTAAGAAGTGAAGATAATGATGGCGACTTCAGTTAATAATCACTGACTTGTTTTTGACACTGGCCTGTTTGTTCATATACCGCGTGTTATGTTCTTGTCTCACTTGGTGAAAGTTTTTTTTTTTGTTTTACAGACGCCACAATAATACAGAACACAAACAGCATGGCGACAGGTCGCATTCAAACTTAGTTTGACCTTTCCACACTCACAACCACAAGAACAGACTGTGTAGAAAATCTGTTGTACCTGATGTGATGGGGGGAAAAAATCAGTTATCATTAAGTTATTTATTACTGATTTTTTACTCTTGATTATGAAATTATTTAAAATGTATTTTAAGAAATTAAAATTGAAAAGTCAATGAAATATGAAACTCCTTGCAGTGTATGTAACGTACACGCTTGTGGTAAATCAGTACACACTATCATACAATCACAATGTCTCACCCCGATTTTTTTTAGCATCAAATAACTACATAAAAAAAACTTATCTCAAACGCAAAAACTAATTGACAAGACTGATGTCTACTTAGATTTTTAAGTTTGGTTCATGTCCCACATGCAGCTAGCCAGCAGGGGGCGAGCCAGATGTTCTGGCTTCACTTTTGAGGACCATCTTTACAAACAGTCATTGACACACAGACAGAGTTGTATTTATCGTGTGTTCATCATCTCATCAGCTACTAGTTGTTCTTGTTGTTGTCGACCTAGTACAACTTGTCTTTTGATATGTGTCTTCAGTCTGATTGTGTTGTGAGAAATTCTTCTTCTCGGAGACAATGATTCACTGTGTCGACCATGCAGCATCTGAATGCTCTTGTTTTTCAGCATCTTTATCTGAGGAAATTATTACCTCACACACACACACACACACACACACACACACACACACACACACACGCGTGCGGACCATGCGGTCGCCGCGTGTCTGAAACTGCCTGCTCAGGTTATTTGTTAATCCATACGTACATTTACATAAGTACACTGTACCTCATCCAGTGTTTTTGTTTTTCCATTTTTCCAGGTTGTTATGCTGTTGTAATGGTTAACGTGTGTCCATCCCCCCCCTCCCCCACCCCCTCTCTGTTTTCCTGTTGTTCTCCTCTGTGCTTCTATAAGTTTTTTTTTACAGTTGTGGCCTTTACCCTCCAGTCCACCTTAAATACGCATTACTGACATACTCAGCAGTTTGCATCCTTCATGTTTCCAGACTTTCGCCAAGCGACAGCATTTCAGAGTTGGATTAACATAAACGCAAGTTAAAGAAACAAATGATGAAATGTTTGTCTTCCTGTCGCGTCTGAGATGATCTCACTGACAGGAAGCGGTTTAAATCTCTGCTGATGTCTCATTCACGCGAGGCGCTGCCTGAGTGGATGAAGGCCCGGGGAGGAGAGATGAAACATGGACGCACGGGGGAATCAAAGGTGAAGGCTTATCAGCTGTGTGTCGGACACTAACCCGCCACTGGACGTCAGTGGTGATGCTGAGCAGCTTCACATCAGCTGCATCAGAGGTCAGAGGTCACCATCTATATATTGATGAGCCTATGAGTAAAGGTACACACCACACCTACCCTCCACTTGTGCCTCGTGAACCTGCTCTCAGGCTTTTTCCTTCACATTTGAACTTTAACAAAAGAATCAACCAAATTCAATTCATCCTTTTGGTGTAACCTCTGTGTTTGTTGACAAAAAAAACAACAAAGTGTCCTTTAATGCACCACCAGAAGACAAAACGTATCTTCAGCAAAACTATAAAAAAACATGAAGTAACACACTGCGAAGGATGGACCGGGGTTTTAGATTCCCTCGAATGATCCTCGGTGATCTTTGGAATCATTGTCAGTAATAAAATCTTTTTTTTTTTTACCACCTCATAACTCGTGCAACCTTTTCATCTTCTCTGCCAAGTGACCTATAAAAGAAGCTGAATCGTGTTTGTCGATCTGGCAGAGAGTCAACTGTGTGGCAAGAGAGAGAGAGAGGGGGAGAGTTTAGATAGTGGAATGAGTGGACTGATAAGACAGCATTACTCTGAGAGCTGACGTAGAAACGTCCGAGTCATCAGAATCTGATCAATAACTGGATAAGATCCAACCGGCAGTGAGACTCATTGATCAGATACAGAGCGGCTGGTCACACCTGCCTAAAACTAGGGCATCTAATTACCAGTCAATCCTTAATTAAACAATTAAAAAAAAAAACAAGTCTCAAGTTATTTCTAATTAAAATCCACGAATGCACAAATGAATGAATATACAAATTAGTACTTCTAATTGATTTGGTTATAGATGTGAGGACACATTGTATATTTTGATTTAGTTAAATATACACATATATAGTTATATATGTGTATTATGTCGATATAATTTATTAAAATTATTTATCCAAGGTGTTTCGAGGTGAAGAAACAGACGTGGGTTGAGTACGCCACCTGCTGGAGGTTGGTTGATTTTACACAGATCGTGAATCATGTTAATCAGTTACACTAGTACTACTAACTCAGTTACACTAGTACTACTAACTACTACCACTGAAATGAAATGAAATTTTGCATTTCATAATAAATTCTCCCATCATTACCCGAGGCATAATTGACTTCTTGCAACATTATCATCTTATATTAATAATCATCATGTTTTTTTAATCCATGCGTTCGAATTCATAGAAATAAATTATCCAAGGGTTTTTGTTAGTAGCTTATTTAAGTTGCTGCTAATACAAGTACAATAAAACTGGACAATATATATTATATGAATGTCCAGTTTAAATCGGTTATTTTGAAATATATCATATATGCTATTAATTTATTTTCATTATTATCATTACCGGTATTAAAATTATTAATGATTGTACTGTTTTATTCTGACGCTTTTTCTTTTAATTTCCGGTTTGCAGCCTGTTTACCGTCTCCATGGTTACGCGACGCCTCAGCGCACAGGTGTCATCGGCTGCAGAAACGAGTCAGTGCGACACAGACAGAGAGAAAAAAAGTATTTTTCATTAAAAACGTGGAAAATGAGTGAAACTATCACTCGCCCGGTTCCGAAGAACAAACCTCCGGATAAAGTCGTTCGCCGGCACCGCGTTTACGACTGTTTGTACGGTGAGTAAACAAACCGCTGCAGCTAGCTTAGCGTTAGCTTCCGCGCCTGACAGACAGTAACCGGGCGTGTGTCGCTGCAGATCCGCTGTACACGGTGTCGTCGGAGGCCGACCACGTCAGAGCCCGCCTCAGGGCCCACACACACCGAGTCGTGAGTTCCATCCACGTTGTGTCGTCATGTAGCAGTTAAGCTAACTTACAAGCTAAGTCAAAACAAAACTATCCATCTTAGTACACATGCTAAGTCTGAGCTAATGGCAGGTGTTATTATCAACATAAACTGTGCTGTTTTGTTTCTGTTGTGTTTCAGTTGTTTACCATTAACCAGTTTACACAGAGCTGTGGTCCAGAGTGACAGGGGCCCATCTTTAAAGAGCATCATGGCACCATGTTGTTTCTCTGTTGTTTCTGTTTACACATAAAAACACAACATCTGCATTCGCTGACTGTCTGTCTGTTCTCCCTGACGCAGAGGAGAGTTCCTGAGTTTGGGTCCATGTTCAGTAACTTGTCCCATCACCCGCCGTACACCGTCCACCTGGACCCTGCAGACCCCGTCCCAGCGTCTATTGACCGTCGCTGGCGGGGCCACGTGGAGCAGCGCAGAGAGGCCCTGCAGCAGCTGGCTGGGTATCACCACCATCAGTTCACTGGTTGCTCATTAAGAATCATAACTACATTCTGTTGTGTGATGACTGTCGACCACATTCTTGACAGGAATGTTCCCAATGCTCAAACATGGCTGACGAGGGAGGAGTGTAATGTTACTGGAGCTGACCGCTGGAAATACTTTAAACGGTCAGACAATCTGAGATACATTCTGGCTAACTTAAATATGCAGCAGTTATACTGTATCTGAATATCACGATAACATGTGGCTGTGAACGTGTGTGTGTGTGTGTGTGTGTGTGTGTGTGTGTGTGTGTGTGTGTGTTTCATTCTGTTTCCTTCAGACCTCTGGTCCCCATTGCACAGCAGGTTCCCTCGGACGTGGTTTTCGCTCTGCCAAGGTAATTTCAGACATCTCCTCTTAATGTAATCAGTATTTTTTGTAATTAACTTGTGTTGTGTGTCCTGTTAACTGGTCAAAAGTGTACACGCTCTTTGTCGCCTCAGAGAAGATTATGCAACAACCACTGTAAAGAGACAGCCATCACACATGACCATTGGGGTGCAGACGGACTACAGAGACAGCGAAACGCAGACAGACCCATACAGTCCAGGTCATGTGATCCAGCCCGGGACGACTCAGTCAGAGCTGCTGCAGCTGACATCTTTGACTTTTGGTACAAAACTGTTCTAAACGTCCGAGTCAGCGGAATAGTCCACATGTGGCTTTGCTTTGACTTACATCTAACGTGACGATGATGACTCCCCTCAGGTCGCGGTCTGCCTGCAGGCCCGGCAGAGGTGGAAATGATCCAGCGGGCTCGTGCCAGACGAGTTTGGGAGGCCACGCTTCCTCCACTGGACGACCTGAGTCAGCTGGACAAGAGGAGGCGTATGATGGAGAAGATGGAGGCCAAAGAGTGGGCTTTCAGAGAAGAAGAAATCCAAAAGTCAGAGTCAATAAGACCACGTGTGACATACCAAGACTGAGTAAAACAGCCCATCCCTCAATATACCTGTGTCTGTTGTTGGTTGCCAGGTTGCAGGAGACTCGTCTGACCGTGCTGAAGGACCTGCTGAGACAGAGGGACGAGGCCCAGAACGAGGTGACGAAGGAGAGACTGCACCGCATCTATTCCAAACTTCATAAAGACATGGAGAGGCGGCTGAACAAGATCCACGATGACCACAGCAGGTGTAAGACAACCGCTGCCTCTGACCCAACACAACACAACACAACACAACACAACACAACACAACACAACACAACACAACACAACACAACACAACATACAGCACACGTACATTTAAACATTCTGCTGCTGCGGCGTCTTTTACACGTGTATTGTCTTGTGTGTAGCGCTGAGGAAGCTGGAAGCCAGGAGGAGAAACATGGAGGGGAAGCTGAAGCACGGTGGTGATGTCACAGACGCCTTCAGAAGGAGCGTCCGCAACAATGTGTTAACGAGCCACAGCATAGACACCTATAAAGGTCTGAACTGAAACGCTTATGGATGTTAATAGAAGTTCACAGAATTGTGTATAAAATGTTTGTTTTTTTTTTAACACAAATCAGAGACAGCATCATTGAATCGTTATGAGCGTTGTATCTGTTGTAGGGTTGCTGGAGCTGGAGACAGGACTGTCCTCCTCTGTCCTTAAGCCACACGTGAACACCAGCTGTGATGTGACTGAACCGTCTGTGTGCAAAGAGGTCGAACTGATGAACAAGTACAAGGTAAAGGCGGACGCAGGTTAGTGAGTGAAGTAAGCACTGAGATACATGTGGATGAACTGCTGCGGCTCCACAGGCCCTGAAGGAGGAGGAGACAAAGAAGGTGGCAAAGAAGCCCTTACGTTTTCTCGTCAAGAAGGAGAAGCCCGTTCCTCGTCCTGTCACTCCCAGGGTGGAGGAGCCACCAGAGGTGAGCTCTTGTCAAGTGATGACACAGTTGTTGTTTAGTCTGCGTGTATCAGAGATGGCTTCATTTCATCCCTCATCAGGGGGAGGAGGAGGCGGAGCTCGCAGTCATCCACTTGCAGAGACTCCTAAGAGGAAGGAGCGTCCAGTACAAGGTCTGAACACGAACGCCCACATGACAGGAATCTATACAAAAACGGTTGGTTACAAGTTGTGATCGTACCTCTACACTCTCCTGTCTGTGTTGTTGTTGTTGTTGTTGTTGTACAGATGTTGCGGGACAAGGAAAACCACATGGATCTCATCCAGGAGCTGAGGACCTCCCACGCCCTGCAGAGGGAGGAGCAGGAGCTCCAGAGAGCCGACAGAGAGCGCGTGATGGCCCTGAGAGAGCAGAGAGACGCACACACAGACGAGGTGAAACACACAAACACATTCACACAAACATCACACACTTTACCACCGTTTCACTGGCTACACCTTTTCTCTCCGCTCACAGGCTGCTCAGGTGGAGGCCTCCTGGGCCGGCGCGGTCGGCACAGAGCTGGAGAACCTGTTTGACACCTTGTCCAAGGAGCTGATCCGTCTCCAGGAGGAGCGCAGGATCCACGCCTTCGCGCTGATCGCTGAGAGAGAGCGGCGCCTTCGAGAGGCCGAGGAGAGTGGACGGAGACAGGTGGAGGAGCGCAGACGCAGAGAAGAAGACGAGATCTTCAGACAAGTGCGCTCCTGCTGTACAGGAAATGACAGTATAAGAAATATATATGCGTTAATTCAGGTGTTAACGCGGGTGTGTGCGTGCCGTGTCTGCAGGTGGTGCAGGTCCACCAGGAAACAGTGGATTTGTATTTAGAGGACATCATCTTGGAGACCGTGGTGCAGACGGCTGATCAGCAGGCCAGGGAGGAGATCCGCACGCTGGCGAAGGAGGTTAACGACATGGCATACGCCATGGAGGAAGGGTAACTGACGCCTCAGCCTCGTGTCCGCTGCTCCGTTTGATTCACAAATTCAAACCGGAGGAGAATTAACCAACAATCATGTGTGTGTGTCTGTGTGTGTGTGTGTGTGTGTGAGCAGCAGGAACAGTCTTCAGTCGGAGGAGATCGTGGCGGAGTTGGTTTACGCTTTCCTGATTCCTGAGGTGGAGAAGATCAGACGCAGGCGAGGAGGTTTGTGTGGTGTTTACACTAAATGATGCTTAATGAAACACTAGAGGGCAGCGTTTGCAGTAAAGTAAACGAAAAGGTTTGTCTTATAACATCTTTCCCTCGCAGTCCACTCGAGGCAGCGTAGACGCCTGCGGGCAGCTCGGAGCGTCCTTCACGGGGCCGCCGAGGACGCCGGGATCCTTCCCGTCATTCAGGGAGTCTCACAGTCGACCGGTCCGTCTGAAAGAGCTGCTGAACAAGTCCTCCAGGAGATGATCCGCCAAGTCGAGCAGGTTCAGCAGCAGGAAGCGGAGCAGCGTCTCAGTCGACCTGAGTGAACACAGGCTGAACAAAGTGTGATGATGTCGTTATGGGGATTGTTTAGACTGAAATGCTGTCACAGTATCAATTTAAATAAAGTTTGATTGACTGATTGTTCTCTTGCTTTTTCATTTTTGTCTCTTCCCTTTCTTTCAAAGGAATTCTATTATAGGGCTTTTTATACTCAATACACACACACACACACACACACACACTCTTTATTTATTTAATGGTTTCTTTTTCCTTTTCTTTTTTCTTAATTTAGATTTATTTTGTTTGTCATTGAATGGCGATTGGCAAACATCCTGTCAGATGCACTGCTGCCACATTTCACACTACACTACAAACATCTCACATTACATCACTTTACACCATATCACATCACATTACATCACATTACAATCCATCACATGCTGCTGCCTGCTCAGAACCTATTCCACCCCGGGGCCCCACGGGGGTCCTGAACCGTTCTTACATCATTTCACCTTTGCCTTTGTGCCTTTTATGATCCACATCCATAGGTTCTTCCTGTTTTATCATTCAAACGGCATTTAAACATCGGAAATAAGAAGAAAAAAAAAGTATCACCATGTCAACTTCGCCCACCACCACCATGACCTGGACCAGAGCCAAAACGCCGATGACGCAGGCGTGCAATGTTTCCGCATCGAAACAAAGGCAATGTACAAATCTGCTACTTCCTGTTATACAAGCTGCCGATGTTCAGATGTTTTCCCCTCATGTATGAGTCTTATGTTTAATTACCTTGTTAACTGGTTGATGACTTATCCTCCGTTAGTCACCTCTGCGATGGCGTCACAACGGACGGAAACGATCAGCCCAGCCGGCGTAGTGTTGGGGTGCAGACGCACTACAGAGACAGTGGAACACAAACAGACCCATACAGTCCGGGTCATGTGATCCAGCCCGGGACGACCCCGTCAGAGCTGCTGCAGCTGACCTCCTTGACCTTTGGTACAAAACTGTTCTAAACGTCCGAGTCAGCAGAATAGTCCACATGCGGCTTTGCTTTGACTTACATATAACATGACGATGATGACTCCCCTCAGGTCGCGGTCTGCCTGCAGGCCCAGCAGAGGTGGAAATAATACAGCTCGGTCGTGCCAGACGAGCGGCGGCGGCCACACGGCCTACACAGGACGACCTGCGCAAAAGGCGCTCTGAGACGGAGGACAGAGAGTGGGCTTTCAGAGAAGAAGAAATCCAGAAGTCTGTGTTTCTGCCACTGTGCAGCCAATAAGAACATGTGTGACATATGTGTGACATACCATGACTTGTTATGACTGTTTGTGTTGTTGGTTGCCAGGTTGCAGGAGATCCGTCTGGCTGTGCTGAAGGACCTGCTGAGACAGAGGGACGAGGTCCAGAGGGAAATGGCGAACGAGAGAATGAACTACATATGTTTTAAACTTCATAAGGCCCTGGAGAGCCGGCTGAACAAGATCAACGACCGCTACGTGCGGTGTAAGTCAACCACTGCCTCGCATCTGACACAACAGCACACATATGTAACAATCTGTTCCCTTTTGAAGAAACAAAGAAATAATTTAAAAAGATAACTCAACTGTTTAAAAGTATAATATTTGGAGATATTGATATATTGGTGCATCAATTTTTTTAATGTAAAAAAAAATATTATTTATGCATACATTTATCTTACATTTATTTTGCATGGTCTTGTTTGTAGCGCTGAGAAAACTGAGAGCGAATAGGAGGCGGCTCTAGACACATCACAGTCTGCCACTCTCTTCAAGCCAAGTGTGAAGACTCCGAGTCAGCGTCAACACCAAAGACGCAACCAAACCATCTGTGAGCGCAGACGTCACACTGATGAACAGTCCGATGTCTCGCCTTTACCACCATGTACGTTATCGCACGCCAAATTCATTTACAAACACATTTCCTCTTTTATATGTCACTTTGTTTTAGCAGTAAAGCAGCAGCTGTAAATAATTAATAAAGGACTCAGTGACCCAATCAATCAATCAATAAACAATAGAGACCAAGTTAATAAAAGGGTTTTTTTATTAATTTTTTTTTCTTAATTGACGGCTAACTGAAATGTGTCTGATTCATACCATGTTCTGACAACAACGATAAACCATTGTCTTCTGTTTGTAACAAACATAGAGGAAAATAACAACATAACACCCCCGGCAACACGTAGACCATCCAATATAAATAAAATAAACAGTTTTAACACACAAATAAGCAATTATTATCATCAAGAATAAGTAGGCCTGTATATAACTGCGAGCCATGCTGTGATGGAGAACAGACTGGATTTAAACCCTGAACATTTCAGCACCATGTTCATTGTTTGTTTTCTCTCTCACTGGAAGTCAGTGGCAGAGGTATGAGCCTGGTGTTAAATTTAAATCCAGGGAAATCCATTGTTTTTCTACAAGAACGGGTCAGGATTCCTACTCGTCTTAGCAAACATCTGGTCCAGACCCAACTTAAAGATCACACAAATCAGGCCAATGATTTTTCTGAACGTTTATCTGGACAGCATTTTATTACACTTTTCTCTGGACCGGACGCTGGTAGGAATCCTGACCAGAACAAACTGAGCTATTGTACAAGTCCCACATTTTTGAACATGCTTGCAGGATAAAACTCAACGACAGGTGGAAGACTTCTACAATAGTCACTGTGGTGGACGAGCATCGTGCCCTGTAAGATATTGAGGCTTGTTTAAATACGCACACATACATACTGCAACCAAACAAGAGTGTTTTCGTATATTTTCTTCAACATTGTCAGAGGAAAGGCGCCACACAGCGCTGATTCAAAGAGCAGAGCGAGCAGTGAAATGCAGAATGAGCAAAAGGACAAATGGGGAAAAACAGCCTGCTTGATTCTTTCTCAAGTTTGTACAAGTGTCAAAGGTCAATGGTCAGTTTTGAAAAAGTACTGGATGCAATAATGATAAACTTGTCAAAGTGTGAACGACTTTCAGAAACCAGAAAGCAAAATGATCCAAATAAAAACAAAACAAAACAAAACAAATCAGAAAAGTTCAAGTCAGGTGTAACGCTTGTCTTTTTTCAGCTCCAAGAGTTTTGTTTAGGATGATTCCTTCTTTGGAAAAATGTCTTTAATGATGCAGTGAACGGAACTCAGTTGTGTTTGTAAATGTTTGTAAATGATGCATTTAAGGTCATAGTATACTAAACATATCGGTTCAGTGTTGCGAATTGTTTTGAATCTTACTCTGAAACGCAACATAAGAACCTCAATCTAGCAGAATTTTAAAATGATGTAAGCCCAGTCATGCCACAAAAAGAAAATAAACAGAAAAATAATAATGATAATAAATTATTATTACCAATTGTCATGGAAATGGAATCTTTTTTTTTCTTTTAACAATTTTGGGTCATTCTGAAGACGCCGGATTAATGAAAATCTGACTGCATATTCAGTCCTGACCTTTTTATTTTTACAAATTGAGTTGAACTTTTCAACTTGACAATGTATTATTTTTGTCCAACTCTCTTCTGTCTTCTGCTGGCATGAATGGGCTTCCATAGTTTAAATGTTTATGATGACACAGTAAGCAGTATATGGTTTTTCTGTGATTTGGTGCTGTTCAGAATCATCAGTGTCAGAAAAAAACTGCAGCGGACTATGTGAAGAGCTCCTTGCACCATGATGCATTTACAGACCGATGAAGTCTCCTTTAGACCCAGATACCAGAAGGCACAAGTGTAGACGCTGGGCCGGGTCAGGAGACGTGATGATTGGGAATATAGCAGAGTGGGTTTCAATGCACAATGAATTCTACTTGAACTTGTAAGTGCTCAGAAATGAGAAGTGAATGTTCAGTGGTGGTTTGGACAAACGTATCGAGCTCTCGACTGATGTATGCAAAGATGCAGGGGATGCCCCCAGTGAATCCCACTCTTCAGACAGCAGCGTGCTGACATGCACACGTCAATCTGGAAAGGGCACTTTAAAAGCAGAAGTACATTGTCTTGTATTTACATCTCCTCCCCCAGTCATCTGCAGCTTTTGTGTGTTAGGTAGTTTTACACTCTCAAAGTTGGAAAAGAAAGTTTTGTGTGATCAGTGGATTGATAATAAAATGTCCTCTTTTTTTTTGTTCTCAAGTGAATTAACAATAAAAACAACAATAAAAAAACAACTTACATTTAGCACACTACATTAAAATATGACTAATATTATCAAAAAGGCAAATAGTAGGTGTATTGCAACACTCTCTGCGGCATCACTATCAAACACATCTTCATCATCATCATTATCCTCAATCTCATCATCATCATCATCATCATCATCACCATCATGTGAGACAGTGGGGAGGCGTGGCCTGGGATGACTGACAGCCCAAGCTAACCTCACACATTTTGCCTGTCTCAGCACAGGCAGGCACACTTGTAACGACATAGCAACAATAACAAACAATGAACGTTTCCGAGGAGACCAAAAAACAGCCCGCCAATGGCAGCAAGGGCCAGTCAGAAAGGAGCTCTGTCATTGGACGGCAGGCATCTCCAGGGGACAGGTAGGGCTCGTTCAGACAGGAGGGGGGAGGGGTGGGGGTGGGGGGGGCGTGTCTGTGTGTGATAAATGTTTCTGCTATCTTGTGTGGTCCACCTGTGTGTGTGGAAGGTCTGGTTCTTAGGTCGGTTTGTTTAGTCTTCTGTGTGCGTGTGTGTGTGTGTGTGTGTGTGTGCGTGCGTGTGTGCGTGTGTTTAATTTCTGTCTAGACAGCTGGAGGTCTTTCCCAGGGCAGGTCAGAGTGTACATAAACAGCACACCTGCGTTGCTTTGGGAAACGGCGACTCCACATAAGGACACTGTGCCGCATTAGCCAGTATGCTAACTAACACAGTGGCTTCACGCTGACTTAAAGAAGAATGAACTGTGTGCACGTATGAGGCCTGACTGGTTTCATGTGTGTGCGCGTTGGTTCAGCTGACCGAACTTTAACATTTGTGTAAATACGTTTTGTCTCCTCCTGTCTTTCTTGTCTCGTCAGCCAGCGCCAGCTTCCCTGAAGCAAAAGATTGATCCTCCACATTTATTTTTCTTTTAACCATACAACGAGTATATCGCCTTTAACTATTATCACTACCGTCAATATTTTCGAGTGTGAAGAAGCCGCGATCAGAGCCCGTACAGCCTTCTCATACCCGCTGCAAACCCTCCAGAGCAGAGCCAAACCATCTTCAAAAGCAAACTGCCTGATCCCATCACAAGCATCACAGTGGTGAAGGTGAAGATGAAGGGAAGGGAAGGGAGAGACGATAAAAGGTAGAGTAAATAATAAACTTGCTTTGGGACCAGGCATATTATCTCCTAACAAGGGCAAACATGATTCACACTTTGATTGAATTAATTATTACTCCTTTGGGTCAAGAAATTATTTTCTTTATATCATGATTTTTTTTTTTTCTTCAAGTGCTCGTCAGTTATCACAAAAGGCAGCCATGGCAGTGAACATGGGGGGAACAGAGAGACTGTAAACAAAACAGAGGAAAGGTGAATTGCAAAGAAATGGCTTTTGATTATACGTCTTTTTTTTTCTTTTTTTCACAGCACAGGAGTTAAAGGCAGGTCTCTCATATCTCTGATCTCCAGCCATAAACTCCTGCCATTCGAAAAGAAAAGAGAAGACAAAAGGAAAATTCACCATATCACATTGTAAAATATTTTTGGCCTTTAAATCTCTTCCCTCCCCAGCAACTACGTCAAGATTAAGCAAATTTGGCTGCAGTTTGGTTTGGTCCCTGTGGAGGGCGCTGTTGCATAAAGACTGGTAACTCGAGGGCTCTGGCTTCATTAGGGCCTTATTCTTCAGCAACTTAAAAGGCAAAACACCGCTACTTTTAGAGATTTGAGAGGTTAATAATTTTATTTCCACACTCAACACAAGACACAACACAAGATGAGTTGCTATTAACACTTGTGTCACTTTTCAACACTTCAACGTGTCTAGTTTGCAACAACCCATCTTGCGCTGTGTCCAACACAAAGAGTTCTTTGCACAACAATGATGCAGGTGAAATTATTAACTGTTTGTCTCAGGATAACGCAGACTTAAGGATGAATACAACATTCCAGGTAAGGTTCCTGGTTGTGTGTTTGTTTTAACTGTTGGAGCAAAAGTCTTTGCCTCTTTTCAAAGGTGTGTGGCTCTAAAGGTTAACCCAACAAATCTCATCTAAATTTAATCCTGACCCACGCTGGCTGACTGAAGATTGCTGTCTCCTTCCTGGTGCAGTAAAGTGCTCAGAGATGCCTGCAGAAGAGGGATTGTGCGTATGTGTGTCTTGTAATGGTGGGAGATGCACAATGTTGGTCTGACGTGTACGTGTGGGGCTACAGCAGTGCACAGTCAGCGTATCACACATTTAGGGCCTGTAGGTCGACCTGGTGCACGACAGAAGGGAACCTGCTTCGATTCTGCTCTGTTGTCACCCACTGAACAAAACTGACATTCAAAACATAAGAACACAAAAACTACATCTAGCACGTCCTACTCTACTCTCTGTTCGTCTTTCGCTGTCACATAACACATTGTCTTGATTAGTTCCGACAGCAAAGTTTGATTAACATGAGCAAACGCACGTGTGCTTTACTTGTTTGGTCGAGGTAGTGATAGCCCGCTTTGGGCTTTTGAATTGGCTAACGATTGGGCCAACTGGGCGAGAACAGTACGAACAGAGTTTCTGATTGGGCCCACAGATTAAATGCTGACTTGTGTTTGGCTCGCAGGACTCGGACATTTGCATAAACCAGGGATTTTTTTTTTTTAAATAATCAATGGTACAGTAATGTTTGGTCCAAGTCCATTGGACCAAAGTCAGAATCTCCCCATGATATGTTCTCATGATACTGGCTGCTGTGCACTGATCTGGCCCGACCCTCCAAGTCCCTGCGGTTTCAGACTCGCTTAGTTTTTACGCCTCAATAGACAGAGCTCCTTCACAATAAAAGTCTCTCATACACGTTCCAACTGCGCATACTAAAAAATAGTGCAATTCTTCAGCAATTATATAAATAACTCTAAATTCGTGCTTTTAAATTTGCTCTCGGTTTGCATACATGTGTGTATATATAGTCCATGTGTCACATATATACATGCCAACATGTATGTAGCAAAATGTTCAACATGAAAGTTGGCACCCCAACGATTACAGATGGTTGTTTCTTCCTCTAAAACTGGACAACATACAAAAACAAACAAAGAAAAAAACTTTTACCTATAAGAATCCACCTAGTTTAGAAAAATACCCCTACTTTCTCTATTTTCTCTCTTATCAATCATATTGCAGATTTTTTTTTTCTTTTTCTGGGGTCAACAGTCTTGAACTTTGTGCAAACCTTCAGAAAACAAATCTGAAAAAAGAAAGCGATTTAAGTGACAACTCCTGCATCAGTTGGTCGATATAAGGCAGAATGTTTAGCTCAAGGACTTTTTAGCACTGGCTACAACTGGTAAGCTATTTAAAGGTAACACTAACTACATCTACAATCTTCAGCAAATAGTCTTGTGTGCTAACATGTCTCGGTAATAACAGCAAAAGCCTGGTGCAGGAGTTGCTGCCAATGCTGAACTGTGCAGTCGCAAACAAAATGAATGGCGTCAAAGCAGCAAGGGGGGATTATCACTCAAAAACAAAAAAACGAACCCTGAATCTGGGAAGAACCAGGGAAACGGCCACATTTCACCATATGACTGGATAGAAATGGTCTTGTAAGCGCAAATAAACAAACAAACAGCTACAGAAACAAACAGAACAAGGAAATATTTATAGTGAATAAAGGCTAGTTCAATCAGTCTGATAGAGGAGCGATGAGGTGCAGTGAAATTGGCTGTTGTTGGAAGAGGAAGGCTTGTACACCCGCTCACACCCCCAACCATTTGACCTCCTTCGCTGCCATCATCATCTTCCGTTCATCTCAAGTGCACAGGAAACCGTGGAACAGGAAGTACCAGATGTTCTGCAGGAATGATGTGGGTTCAAGTTGTTCCACGATGAGGGGAAATTGTGTCAGATACAAGTTAAACTCACCAGCCCTTAAACCGTTCAGAGTGGATTTTACCTTTGACCGGGTTGTTCCTGGTTGGCTACTGACCCTAGTGACCACTTCCCAAAGCGGTGCACCATAATCCTGGTTTTCCTGCGGACTAGAGAAGAGGAAGCAGTCTGTCACATCTGCTGGGGCTTCTGGGATTTCTCCTTTGTGTTCCTTGCATTCCTGTTGTCCACACTGTCGTGCTGTTGAGGCGGAGGTCGGAGCAGACCGTGTATGAGTGAGGATGGGGGTGCTTGTGCAGATGAAACAGTTCGATGGTTGTGGCTGGAATTGAGGGACGCTGGATGGTAGTAGTGCCCAATCACGTCACTGTAGGCTGGGGGAGCTCCCTCCACTCGAGAGCCCCGCTTCTGCTGTCGGGACAAGGCCTCCTGGGCTTCTAACACACTGATGCCAGAATGAACACTCGGAGGGGGGGCCTGCAGACTGGGGGGGGAAAGGGAAGGATAAACAAGACTGACAGGAGCGAAACAACAAAATGACTATAGAGGTGAATATATGAAGAATTGTTGTGCTACTTGTGACCACCAGAGCGTGTTGCATTATGCAAGTCGGAATAATGTGTAAACATTGTGTAAAGCGACATGTATTTAGCAGGTAATAGTGAATCTGTTCAGAACGGATCTGCTCGTGTCGTTACCTGGCCTGCAGGCAGGAGTTGGATGGGTCGAGGGGGTGGGAGTCGAACACTGTTCGGTTGGGCGGTGCTCTGACCGACTCGCGGTTCAGCTCCATCTGTTGCTCCGGATCTCGCAGCTGCAGGGTGCATGGGCCCTGGTAGGGCGGGGGCTCCTCCCCATCGGAGAGGGAGATGGTGGGGGGGAGGTCGATGAGGCTCTGGGGTAGGTAGGGGTATGTCGGCTGAAAGCGGCTCGGGGCGTAAGTGTGCTGGAAGCGCTGGGACTGAGGAGGCTGTGACTGGGCGGACTGCGGCGCCCTCTGCAGGTAGGATGAATGGACCCCTCGGTCCGGAGGGCGAGGATTATACACCTGGTGACACGTGACGAATGACATGACATTGTGAGTCATGATGTATAACACAAGAGTTGCTAAGTTGTTTAACGACACGTTAAAGCAGAACTCACCTCATTCAGACCACTGTTTGTCCCCGAACTCTCAGAAGACCACATAGCTCCCTCCTAATGGTGTGTGTGTGTGTGTGTGTGTGGGGGGGGGGGGGGGGGGGGGGGGGAGGAGTGGGGGGGGGGGCAGTGAGACAGTTAGTATATGTGAGTACATGTTTGAACCATATCAAAAAAAACTCAGTTGCAATGTAAATGTAATGCTTTGAGAATTTAATGCATCAATACATTTTCCTTTTTCCTTTCAAATAAAGCCCACTTCTTAAAACATATACAGTGGAACCTTGACTTACGAACTTAATTCGTTCCGTGATCGGGTTCGTAGGTTGAAACGTTCGTAAATCAAGACGATTTTTTTCAATCCCTATTCCCTACTCCCTACATAGGGAAATTAATGTAGTGGACTACATAGGGGTTAGGGAGCGATTTGGGACACAGCCTCAGTCACCTCACGCGCTCTGAGAGACTCGCACGGGCCACACGTAATGGCGGCGGCCGGGGAAATGTTTTTAATTTTTCCGGGCTCGGGTTCGGAAGTCGAATTTGGTTCGTAAGAGGAGGCAAAAAAATCTTGAATCTCCGGTTCGTATCTCGAAACGTTCGCAAGTATAGATGTTCGGAAGTCAAGGTTTCACTGTATTGAGATTCAATATTTTTGTTTTGTCCACTAGGGAGCTCCACTGCTGCACAGGAGGCACTCTGAGGGCCTTAGTGGGGTTTTTTTTCCAAAAGTCCTGATTTTACTGCAGCATCGGTAAAACTGGAAAACGCATCAGTTCTCAGATTTCACACATCTGCTTTTTGCTTAACTCGTTCCAGTGTTTTTACATTTTTATATGAATAAAGTTTCATGCAGTAAACAACTATAGCTGAAAAACAGCAGGGATCTAAAACAGACTCGAGAACAGACAGGAATAAACCGGGCCGATTTTGTTCCCAGATTAAATACACAGTGTTGAGGAAATGTAAGTTTATCTTGCCTGTCTGTCTGCCTGCATGTCTCACTGTATGTGTATCAGTGTGTCTGCCCACTAATCCAAATTAACTGGGACACTCTTGAGTCCCCTGAGCTTATCAGGAGCTTTGTGAGTCAGTGAGTGTGTGTGCGTGTATGTGTGTGTCTGAATTTTGAGTATACGTGTGTGTATGTGTGCGTGCATGTAATCATGCCTCATCATTTACTCATATCTAGTTTGTAGACTGCAGCCCCACACAGTGATTCAGTAACAGGTGATTCAAGAAGCCTCAGGTGTAAGGCTGTGTGTGTGTGTGTGTGTGTGTGTGTGTGTGTGTGTGTGTGTGTGTGGTCAGGGTATTACTCATGCAGTGAAATGTGTTTACACAAGGTGGGCATTTGTCTTTCTTATAGAGACAAAGGGCCTGTCTCCACGGTGATGAAGACAGTTGTGAGGTTGGTTTAAGGGTCATGACAAGTAGAGGTCATAGTTAAGTTTAACTTTAAGAGTCCAGAACGTTCATTTAAGTCAAAGTAACATCCTCTGTAGTCATGAACACAACACTGTGTGTGTTCCTTTAAACAGTCGTCACGAGCAGCTGTTGCCCTGACTGAAGAATGGAGTCGGTGTGTTAGCCTTAGCCTGCAGCGGTGTCTAATCACTGCGATCACATGCTGTCACTCCGCAAACTCTCCTCAAACTCTTGATTCTTCAGGTTCTTCCATAAATAACATGAGGTTATTTATGGAAGAGTTTCAATTTTTTTTTAATAAATCAGCCTGAACAACATATTGCAGCAGTTTGGATAAATGACATCTTGGTACAGATGGCGCCTTTGCGAACATGTGGCGATTGACTCACGTTGGCCAGTGGCAGGTGTCTCCTGCGCGTCGGGGCGTGTCGGGAGAGGAGGGAGCGTGCTGATAGGCGGTAGTGGTTCAGCAGACAGGTGATGACCACCACCATCACCATCATCACCACCACAATCACCAGGATCTGGACAAACTCCAGCTGGGCTGTGAGCACACAGAGACAGAGAGGTGGAGGTCAGTCAGGAAGAGTGATGTAAAAGCAGGAAGAGTGATGTAAAAGACCATATCCAGGTCCTGGTCCAATCGAAAGTTCAGGAAAGTCTCTGAAATCTAACTGAGTCCAATTAAAGGTTAAAATAAAGATTCTGTGCACTGTTTTGATTGATACATAAAACACGTGTAAATATACAGGCTATCGGTCACATGGCTAAATAATGATATGCTCTTTTTGTTTAATGGAATTAGCTACAGAACATGCTGTACATGTTGCATCGTCCAATCAGGATGACTAGAAGCGAGAACAGAAACAAATCTGCACGAGAGAAACAGACAATGACACAAATATGACAATAGTGGTAACCATTAAAGATTCACTGATGAATTCATGTTTAATTGTAGCACCAAATAAATGTTCTGTGTATATGGGTTTCTTATGATAAGCAAATAAAAAAACACATCAACAGCATGTTACCAATAAAACAGCATCTGATTCTGTAACGTGTAAACACAACAATAACTTTGTTTTTCTGTTTTATATGAACAGCGAGAGCAAAGGTTTTCAGACACTGACCAGACAGAGAGCTACTCCCTTTGTAAAGGTCAGTGTCTCTCTCACACACACAGACACACACACACAGACACGACCAGACAGACAGGGGGAGCTTTTGTTTAGATAAGAACCCCCCTGCGCACAACCCACACACACACACACACACACACACACCATTTTTCTCACAGGGAGCAGACAGAGGTCAGGGCCAAGTCAGACAGAGGAACATGAAATATCATGCCGACGATACAAACAAACACACAAACTCCCAAACACACACACAAACACACACAAGATTACAAACATCAGATTATAAATGTTACACCAACTCTTAAAGTCCTCTCATGTTCCAAACAAAAAAACCCAAACTTTACCACTTTAACACTAAGTCCTCTGAAGGAAGCAAACTGATGTTGCTGAGCTAACAACACAAAACACATCAGATCAACACAGCAGTGGAGGCCATCAGTTTGTGACTCCTCTCTGAAATGTGGCCCATAATAGATTAACTGAACACAACATCACAGCTTCTGCTGCTGCAGCAACAGAATGAAACACATCAGCAGCTCAGTGATGGAGATGAGTAACTCACCACACAGTTGAGTCTGAACACAGTTGTCATGGTTGTGAGTCCGTGATGTTGATGGCTGCATAGTCCTGTCGCACTGTAAGATCTTTGCTCGGACCTCAGACTTTATCTCCTACCGTGAATGTTTATATTCCGGGGATAAAAGTGTGTTGGTAATTCCAGAGATTCAATTAAAACTACAAAACTAAAAGAAAGTAAAGCAAAAGTCCCTCGCTGCAGTGGCACTCCGATCTACATGTCCCACCGATGCTCCCACACCTTGTGTGTGTCCTCACCGGGCGACACACACACTCTGAGCTGCGACCAAGCTTTGTCTGCAACTTTTTCTCACACGCACATTCCCACACAGTGTCCAAACACACACAGTGAGGAAACAGCTGACCAGACCCCTCCTTGTCTTCACCGACCCCCACTCCCCTACCAACACCACCACCACCACCCAATGGCTGTGAACAAAAGGGGTCAATGTGAAGGAGGAGGGGAGGGGGAGAAAGAGACAGGGAGTGGTGGGAGCGTCTGGGAGAGACAGATGGGTCAGACGGATGGACAGAATAATGATGAGAGTAAAAGACAGAGCTGGGGGGGGGGGGTTTAAAGTTTGAAGCTTGAACTTCTCATCAGGACATGTGAAACCATTAAATAAGTAAACATCTAACATGCAACAAGACGCACGGCAAACCAGCAACGCTTCATTACATTACTATGACGACAAGACGTATATGTTGCAACATCTCGAGCAGTTTTACTCCTGAAAATATCTGGAAAAATGGGCTTGTACATTTTCCAGAGCCTCACTGGTCACATTAGAAACAACCTTCACAACAGCAGGAACATTTTCTTTCACAGACAACATCTTCTGCCACACTGGAAGAGTAAAATGTTGCCAAGAAAGAAAGAAAGAAAGAAAAACAAATAAATAGAATAAAAAGAGAGGCCAAGACTTTATCTGCGACTGATACAGGTAGGATGTAGGAAAATAAAGGCTGCAGGACAAGGATGAAAACAAACAAAAACACCAACAAATCTAAAAGGTTGATTTAAAATAAAAAAATAAAGGTAAACAGGAACATTCCTCTGGTTATTATAGAGGAGTGATGTCACTAAGGCAGAAAGGAGCAGACACTTAGATACAGGGAGATGCCAGCACCACCATCTGTGTGAAGCCACCCCGGCCTCCAGCATGTGTGTGTGTGTGTATATGTGCATGTGCATGTGCATGTGTGTGTCTGGGCATTCAGCCTGCTGACAGCTCGTCTGTCTCTCTGCTCTGTCAGCTGGTGATGAACTACATATTTTGGGCAAATCACTCACACAACTATCTTTCCTCTCCCTCTTTACCTCCACACCCTCTCTATTCACTTTCCTAACACGCTCTTTACAAACATAACAAATGTGTCATGTTTTTTGGACGGGCCAGAAATATTAAATTATTATCACAGTCATTTCTTCCTCATCTGCTCTCCACCTTATTTAACATTTATAAGTCGTATATAATCATTTACTGGTGGTTTTCTGAAAAAACTATAAACTAATTATTAAATGCAGCAGATCTCGTTATAAGATCCACACTTTCCATTCCATATTTCAGATACTTATTATTTTCATTTTTATTTTAAGAACCAGAAAGTGGGATTTACTGACGCCTAGTGGTAAGGTTGTAGATTGCAATGAAAGAAACACGCCCCCTATATTATCATATCGATATTACACCATTAATGAAAAATGCGTTGCTGTATTGAAAAACGTTGCTTTTTTCCAATCAGCTTCTTGCATTTGATACTAATTCATAGAACAATACAGCTTTGTCAGACCAGCTGACTGTGTGTGTGTGTGTGTGTGTGTGTCTGCAGTACAACCTGCCAGCTCTCAGAAGGGAGGTCAAGGGGGTCATTCTGCAGACCTCCTCCCTCTGACTTGTCCTGTCTGTTATTTTCCAAACACTCTCTCTCTCTCTCTCTTGCTCTCTCTCCCTGCCTCCTCCCTCTCTTTAGCTTCCTCTTGTGTTTAAATCTCTCTCTGACTCTCTCCTTCTATTCTGCATAGTAACAAGAAAACAACCATTATTTTCTCATGTCATGTTTCCATCCAGACGCTCTGCCCATTGTAAGGCGGTGCAACACGATTACATAATAATGTCAATACAATTCAGTTTTCTACTTCAGCCAAGCAGAAACAAATGTTTTCACATTTCCACTCCAGCTTTTTTGTTCAGACCAATTTAAAATGCAAATACACCATCTTTCTTTCTTTTGTTCTCTTTTCTTCTGCATTCCAACTCCCTTTTCTATTGCTCTACATCTTCCCTTCATTCCAATTTCAAATGAATGAAGGCTTTTTTTTTTAAATGCACGGTTGAAAGAAGTCGAAACAAGCTTCAATGAAGATACACAATAATGCTGTTTTTTGTATTTTCTTCCACATATCTTCTTCAGATAACAACATTTTCACAAATGTTAAATCTTTTAACCAATCGCATAAACAATCTGCTTCCTGTTTACACAAGGAAGTGCCTGACATGCATAAGTGAACGGTCCAATGATGTGGTGAATATGAATGGAAATGACTGCTGATATAGAGCTACACACTTTTCTGGATGGAGCACATGTATTTGTGTGAACCTAACCTCACCGACCTGCCAGGTTACAGAAGGCACTGAAGGAAGACCTGCTTTCAGGTTGCATTATGGGAAGTGTAGGATAAAGGGGCTCGAGGTTTTTTTGGAGTTTGACCTATTTGAGATAAAAGTCAGGATGTGGCGGCCTTTGCAAGTCACTGCTTCATCTAAAACACTTAATAAACGTGTGCAGGTTTCTGACCTCATCTTACAGGATGCGTCAGCAACGCAGTCTCACTTCTTTTAGGTTCCTCTGTGCGACAATAAGAACACAACAAAAAGAAAAAAACTGAGAGAGAGAGAGAGAGAGAGAGAGAGAGACTGCTAACCCCTTCCCTCCCTCTGTGCTCTCGTCTAGACAGGAGGCTGTAAGCCTGGCAGGCAGACACTCCATGGTTAATCTAAAGCAATTAGCTCATTTGTCATCCGCTGCCTGTTCTCGCTCTATCTGCCTCCTCCTCCTCCTCCTCCTCCTCCTCCTCCTCCTGCTGCATTCAGTGAAAGGTCACAGGCGGTCATTGTCGAGTCAGATGGCTCCGAGTGAGCAGGCAGACAGGGAGGAGGGAGGGTGGCCAGGGGAGATGGAGGAGAAGAGAAAGAAGGGAAGGGAGAAAATGATGGTGGAGACGAGGGAGCAAGGAGAAAGGAGAGAAGGAAGTAGACAAGGAAGTAAGGACATGAGTGAAAAAGAGAGGTAGAAAGGTAGGAGCAAAGAATAAAGGAGAAAATGATATGGTAAGGGGGGGCAAAAAAGTTCAGATATGAATAAAGAAAAAAAAGTGAAGAAAAAGGGGATAAGGAAAGAGAAAAATAAAAACAAATCAATGATGGAAAAAAGACAGGAAAGGGGAAGGAGAGAAGGGCAGGGAGCGAGGGGAGAGAGAAGCTTGCTAATTTTCTCCCTCCCCCTCCTTTCTCCGTCTGCGGATGACTCGACAGTCTGGTAGTCAGAAATAGCACAGTGTGTGTGTGTCTGTGTTTGTGTGTGTGTATGTGTAAGAGAGAGAGAGTTATAGGTCATAGGTGCACACAATTTGCTTGCCAATTTCCATGAGAAAGACTGAGGGGGGTCACACACACACACACACACACACACACACACACACACACACACACACACACGCTCCATTGACTTTGGATGCCACGGTCATGGTAGAGCCAACAAGTGTGGGAACTTTGGTCCACAAAACTCCCACTGCTGGTTTCAACAGTGGGAAAATGAAGAGGGGAGTCTGTGTGTGTGTGTGTGTGTGTGTGTGTGTGTGTGTGTGTGTGTGTGTGTGTGTGTGTGTGTGCGCACGCATGTGCAGTTGTGATCATCATGCCTTATCATCTTTCTGTCAGTCACTTTTCTGATTCTCATGTTTCATCAGTCTTCGCTCTGCAGATCAAAAAGTGATTTTCAACATATCATATTTCACTTTAACTGGACACACACTGCTGGGCCAGCGGAGGTATTTCTGGATAATATCCTCTATCGCACCCTTAAGATGAGTTTTATTTTATTCCCTAAAAAAACAAACAAAAAAGAGAAACAAACAACAAACCCACAAAAAATGTGAAAGAAAGTGAAAAACAATCCTAGTGTTTTTTGTTTACAATGGGAAGAAATAAAATATAATACAGCCCAAAAGATCGACAACTACAGACACAGACAGAAAAGATGGAGGAAACAGAAGAGATGAGAGTACAGTGGAGGAGAAGAAGAGCAGAGAAGACTGGAGCAGCGTATAAGGCTAAATTTAGCATGCTAATCCAGGGAACTCCAATGTTAAACTGCGAGTCCCATCTGGAATGGAGGCAATGCTAATGCTAACAGCAGGATCACACTGCGAGTCGACTAAATGTTTTGACAATGAAAGACGCAATGCTGTATTAATTCTCACCAATACAATCTGGATGCTGACCTCTGACCCCTTGGCCTTCTGACTGCACTGTCCCCATCACTGCTTTTTAGTGATGGTTCTCAAACCTTAGTTTTATGAGTTTAGGTATTAACTAGTCTACTCACAAAATCAAACAATACAATTTTAATGGCTTTAAAAATGACCCACATTCTGTTCTTCTCTGCGTTTCCAGCTTACGTTAATGATGGAAATGGGCAGTGTGCTGTTCGTTTACATCCAGGAGAGCCTCCGTAAAAACACACCGACTGTGACAGGTCCACCTCACCTTTATCTCCATGGCTACAACAAAAGCATGCGTCATGTACTGGCAGCAACGCAACAGTCTGTGGCTTGGTAATGTTTAGGAACAAAAACTGGAAAAGTCTGACGTTTGCATTAAATTAAGCAATTCCTTAAGATTTCAGGAAGTTTACTGGCATGGTCGCAACAACATAAATATACTTCAGGCTGTGCCAAAAGCAACCGAGATTATTGGTTTCAGACAGGAAATGAGCAGCTGTCGCCATCCATCCACCCCCTCCACCGCCTCCTGACACAAGCTTAATCACATCAGCTGACGTCCTTCCTCATTTGTTTTTTTATTCTACAAGAGGACAGTCTCACGTAAACGCTGGATCAGCTGGATCACCGGATCCACTCAGCTGAGCTCCTATTGTGAATAGGTCAGCCTTTCATGAGCACCAGCTATGCTGCTACTGTGTATCACATTACAAGGAACTCATTATCACCTCACAACTGTTTCTGTCATAAACAATTAAAGGTTAGAGGTGATCTTATGGCACTGGCTTGTCAGTCAGCTTGAGAAGAAACCTTGAAGATGCTTATCAAAGATATGCGTTTGTTAAAGAAAAACAATATTCGTGATCCTGTCACTGTGCAACATTTCAGGCTGGGAACGACAACATGGATGAACAGCTGATTACAGTCACGAACAGCTGATTACAGTCTGCAGCAATTTTAGTTTAATTACAAATGACTATTTCTTGAAGAGCAATCGCATACAACACACTGGTTGAATAAAAAATGTCATATTCAATCATGATTTTAAAAAACCTATTAAAAAAATATACATGCCTTTGTATGGCTGTAAAAATGTTTATTATTATTTTTATGTACTTAAGTTTTAGATTTCCAAATTAAAATTTGCTAGATATTAAATTGCCATAAACCATAATGTTATAAAGAGGAATTTCAAACTGTGAGATTAACTACCTGATGCATTTGTTAATGTGATAACATGAACTGTAGTGGGTCGACAATGAAGTAAACATAAATAACCCTCCACACTTTTTGCTGTGTCAGATGTTGTTTTCCTAATCAGCATTAGACATTTGTGTTTATTATACACCAAACGTCTAATGTTTGTGTTACTGCACTGTAAAAATGTTGTAGCTTTACATTGCAGCTTTTTGTATTTCATCATTCTGCTTATGTTATTTTGGAGAAGTATATGGCCACGTCAGTAAGGCCACACCTCAACATTTTAGAAAGCCCATATACAAAAGCACAACAGGAAACTATTATAAAAGTCAATACCAAAGCAATATAAAATGTATAATGCAAAGCACTGCATGCAATCAGAGCGTCTGGACATCATGAACACAGTAACAGAGAGGGAGCCTTAAATGTCTGTGTCATTTCTCTGGTTCTAACGTAACCGCACACAGCAGTCTCTGACTGTGAGTCAACACAATATATGCAATAAAGATTAAACAGGCTGGCTGTGGCAACATCACAAACAGCACGAAAACGAAGACAAAACGGAGACAAAAGCAGATGACACACCTATACACATATACACAGCCATTACTGTTAACAATAGAAAGAAGTGAGAATGTGTAAAATCCTACAAATCAGACCAGGCATCACTCACATGCACTGTGACAGGCACACACACAAAGACACACACAAGCTGTGTACTTGCTGACCTGCAGAGCATTCTGTCTGAAACATATGAAAATCAAACCTCATTATCAGCTGCTTGTCTGGCTCTGTGAGTGTGTGCGTGTCACCGTGTGCGCGTGTCTCATTATAATTCTAGCCGGAAGGAGCTAGACTACCCCTGTCGTCTAGCACCCCAGCACGCACGCACGCACACACACACACACAGTGACAACCACAATCAGACCTTCATGCACAAGTACACACTTTTCCTTTGAATGTGAAAGAGAGAGGGAAGTCAGACAGTGTTGCAGAGGGATGTGTGTGTGTGTGTGTGTGTGTGTGTGTCTGTGCTGGGGTGCTAGACGACAGGGGTAGTCTAGCTCCTCCTGAGGGTGGGGGGAGGGGGTGTCTGATCCAGTGTGACACTAGACATGAGAGTAATCATTAACAGTCTGTGTCTGGGTAAGACATTTGAACACAGTCACGATGCAGCAGGTTAATACATAGTCACATAGCTACATGGTCCAATCTCAATCCTCTCGACAGACACCGAACCTGAATCTACATCTGACACATCTATTTTGTGTGTTACACGTTAAATGATATTGGTCTGTATGATGTCAGTGACACTGCACATCTTGATGTGATCAAGACATGTTTCTATGACAAAGAAAAGGCAAGAATTACAAACACCTGTTATCCTTAATTGGTCAGCGTGTTTGTGAGAGTCTCGTTTTAACAAAACAGGTTAGTGTGTTCTTCTGTTTTCATCTAAACCCACTCAAAACGGTGAGTGGGTTTACACACTACAAATTGATGCCGGTAAACAAATTTCCCTTGTATTATGTTCAATGTCAAAAACCTACTGGGAAAAGAGCTGAAAGCAGAAAGATTTAATTTCAGCCTTTTCAAATTGAATGCCGACTATGTTTGAATGACCATTGGATGTGTGCCACTTCAACAAGCATGGCAGCATCAGGCCTGAAGGTGTTATGTTTCCATCACTGCTGATCAGAGCTGGAGCCAATACACAACTGTGACTACAGCTGAGTCATTAGACCCAGGAACACAGGCTTGTTCTCTCTCATGCTGGCAACACATAGCCAGATGTTCAGCGGGTTTTTCACCCGGCGAGGAAGATACGGTGACACAAGAGGTAGTGAGAGGAGAGATCAAATCCACAGCAGGATGGGGATGGATGTGTGTGTGTGTGTGTGTGTGTGTGTGTGTGTGTGTGTGCGTGTGTGCGTGTGTGTGTGTGTGGGAGAGGGAGGGCCAGACATGTTGTCCCTGTCCAAACAGTGGTTTGCTGCCAAACCAGCTCAGCCAGTTCTTACACATACACACACCTGGCTAGACACAACAATGTCTGAACACTCTGAATGTCTGTCTGACCCTGTGTTAGGGAGTGTGTGTGTGTGTGTGTGTGTGTGTGTGTATATGGGGGGAAAAAATCCCTTCCACACTGATAAACAATGGTAATGACCTGAAACTTGTAGCTCTGGCTTAACGACAAACACTTGTGATGTGTGTTGAAAACAGGTCGAAGTTACAAATAACATTAATGAATAACATGGGCAACTACACTGAGTGCTCTAACTGTGTATATGTGTGTATATGTGTGTATATGTGTGTATATGTGTGTATATGTGTGTATATGTGTGTATATGTGTGTGTGTGCGCGGATGAGATGTGACACAACAGACTACAGAATCTACACAGCCTCGCTGAAAGCTCTAATAATGATTATTTCAAGCTGGCAATAAATCAAATAACACGTCAGTGTTGTAAAGAAGCGTCCTGTGATGCAGTGTAATCTTAACGCTAATCTTAGTAATGATAACCCTCACATCTCAGGTGACTGTACCAATGTTGTAGCTAGGGCTTTGGCTAAATACAGAAAATGTTAGCTTCCCTTCTTTGGCTGCCCATCCTTGTCAGGCCAAACTACAAAGACTACAATCCTTTAATAGCTCCCCCATTTCACTATTAAATTACCAGTGAGCAAGACACAGCCTCACACGCCTCACCAGACTGGCTCTTGAGTAGAAACATTAGAAACACCTGGTTTTGAAATGATCTCTTCTTCCTCAAAGGCTCGCCTGAGATCAGCCCAGATCCTGACTTGATCCTCCGCATGAATCAGCTTGCCTTTGCTTTTGTGTCCTCATGTGTGTAAGAGAGATAACCTCTGTTTTAGACAAAACAAACCTCTACAGGAACCCAAACATGATGACTGGAACAGAACAATTCAAATGAAGCGTAGCAAGAAATAGTGACGGGAAAACAAAGAAAGACTAAAAAGTAAAAAACTGACTGATTGATTTTGTGAGGGGGCTTTGTGTGAAGGTGGAAAAAAACAAATGTGGACATTTTGTGTTTTCAGTGTGTGTGTGTGTGCGTGTGTGTGTGTATTTTCTATGCATTTAACAGCTGACAGCGAGTCAACAAGTTGTCAACTTTGCAGCATCAGTGTCAGAAAAGTTAAGAATGAGTAGATCTGCCGCTGGGTCATAAATACGGACGGACGGATGGATGGATGGATGGATGGATGGATGGATGGATGGATGAATGGATAGATGGCAAACAAGCTGGGAAACTGGCTCAGTGCCTACAAAATGCAAAACAATATGGGCCTCATATATGTGTATGTGTGTGTGTGTTTGTGCCAGCTGGCACGGTTCTCTGCAGTGAATGAGGTGTGGGAGGTTGTTGGACACAATGCAAGAAGCAGTTGTTTCTGATGTTGCCAAGAATCTGTCAACATCAGGTAGGATGGGAGCTTTCCTTTCAGGAAACATTTTGGCTCCTTTCTGACTTCCCGTAACGAGCTTCTGTCCACACTATCCTGTTCCGAGGAACAGAACAGCAGCTACTTTCCAATGAGAACATTTTCACTCCATATCTTCCTCCACACACTCTCAGAGTCTTTCTCTGTCTCTGGCTTTGCGTGTCTGCTGGACAAAGACAATGCACTGAAAGAAACCAAACCAAACCAAACCAAACCAAACCTGATGATGTTCAAACCATCATCGCTTTGACTGGACAGTCACAGCAAACCAGAGTTGCCCTCGATTCGCAGCCATGATTATGACAGGAGCAGAACCTTTTTCAGCTTAAACCTCATGAATTGTATCCAGGAGTAAGGGCTATGATACTATACGACTGTTGAAGTTGGATGACTTGTTGCAGAAAACAGCTGCCTCTCTAACATGAAACATTAATTTTGTGAGTTTTTTGTGTGTCTTTGTTTATAGTTCTGTTTTTAATCAGATCTAATCAAATTACTAACATCAAAAGTGTAGTGTGTCAGTGTTTCAGTTAGATAGTACATATGGAAAGATCCATCTTCTGTCATTTCAGGGACATCTGTAGAGATTTGAAGAAAAACAACATTCCAGGATATTCCAGGATTATTCCATGAAAGCCTTACATCACTGTTTTTTTAATTTTCCCATGTTAACACTATTTACGAGGCCAACATTTTTTCAGATTTATCCACTTGAAGCACAGCAATTAGGCATAAAAATGTAATCAGATATCAGTAGTCACGTCACAATGATATTCATATGAGTAAGTGTATATGAGTGTGTTTTATGTTTGATTGATGTAGAGAAACAGTGCAGTCATTTTGCTATATCTTTGTCCCTTTCACTCTCTCACACTATGGGGAGTATGGATATCTATTATCTATCTATATGAATTATCTATTACAGGAAGTTTTGTATAGATGAGAGAAATTGCATAAGAAACACAATGAACACTTCTTACTTTTCAATCTGGATTTAATCTGGATTTATTTATTTTGCGAGACACCTCACTGTAACTATGGAGCATGTGCCTTTTTATTTACTTACTGTTTTGCCCTGAACTATTTATATGACATCACTAATGTGCATACGTTGACAACAGTGTCTGGGGGGTGTGTTTCTGAGCCTGGCCTTTTGTCTGGATGTTAGTCTGTGGTGTGCGTATGTGTGTGATTGTGATATTCACGGATGGTTTTTGTCTGAGAATTGCTTGTGCGTTTTGTCTGTGTTCTTGAATGTTTGAACTTAGATTGATAATTATGAGTAATACAAACAGAGAGGTGGGGGTTGTCGTGTCATTTGTGGGTGTGTTTTTGGATGCAAATTATGTGGTCCCAGCTGTTTCCTATGGGCCAGAGGGCAAAGGGGCAGACACAGTCCTGTGTGTGTGTCTGTGTGTGTTTGTGTGCGTGCATGTGTGTGTGTTTATGTGCACGGGTCAAACCCACAGTCATGGATGTCTATATCATGTGTGGGGGTTGTGAGTGTGTGCACGTGTTCTGCAGATGGAGGTGTCTCCTTGTCTAGACTCGGTCTCACAGTGAGGACGAGGATGCGTGTCTGAATTGATACTCACCCTTTCTCCTACAAATAAATATTATCACAGCCTATACTGTCCTCCACTATACTGTCATTCATTACCACCCTGCACTTACAGGCGCCAACTGAAGGAGCTGTAGTTGTTGACACAGAAATCAATAACTGCAACTGCTCCGCGAATGACCTCAGACCTTTAAATAAGTCAGTGTATTGATGCCATGTCTGTCAATCAGCTGTTAGTCTGTCATAGCACATATGAAGGTAATGTTTGATTACTCTAATTTTGAACAAATCAGTCAGTGACATTCCATTAATGCCTTATCTCTAATTATATCTGCGCTCTACTAGAGGTGTGAGCACAATGCAATTAATCAAAGCAATCAAAAGCCTCTGCAGGGTTTTTGTCATTTTGATGACTACAAAGTGTGTTCTTTACACAATGATATAATTACATCAACATAATAAAAAGGCATGATTGATACAATGAGCAGTACAGTGTAGTGAAATATTACAGAACAACACACACACACAAAGATTTCTAAAACCAGACGGCATTCTTTCGCCGACAAACCTTTCACCCCTCCCCCTTCCCTGCCTTGCCTTCTCCTGACCTGACCCTTGACCTCTACCCTCGGAGAGACCTAGACTGTTTCACTACCCCCCTCCTCTCTGCAGATGCAGACTAACCTCAGCTTCATATGCAAAAACAACCAAGCATTTACATACATAAATGAATATCTGAATTTGTAATGGGAGTTATTTGCTACACATTTGTGTGAGGACAGACGCCCTTATGCAGATCTATCCGAGACGTAGGGCTGCTCCTTATGTCACAGCATGCATTCTGTCTATATCAGACTTGCACAGACACATAATCATAAAATTTATATTAGTTTAGATGTAAAAGTTCAATCAATCTTCTGCTTCCACAATAAAACACACAATTTAGCTCATTCAATTGGTTCCTCTTCTTATAAATTATATATTATTATATATATTAATATTATTACTATAAAGAGTCCAGATATTCTCATTATTAATTCTGCACCATAAATAATTGTTTAATTGTGACAAATAAAGACATACATAATCTGACAACCAGACCAAATGAATAATTAAAAGGAAAAAACATTCTTCTTTGGTTATTGACTAATTCATGAAGAACAAACATATTTGTTAATATCAATGACCTTGGAGACTTAATACAGGCTAATTTTCATCCATATAGAATTAAGAGAGGACAATGAAGTACCACCATTTATTCAGGGATTAAAGAAAAAGCTAAACAAGTAAACGAAGATGACAAACGCGTGCACACTGCTATGACTACAAGAGGACACACTGATGCTGAGTTGGCTTGAAGGTGGAAACCACACAGAGACCAGTGTGTGCAATAAAGACAATGCAAAACCATACCCCGTGACTCTGGTCGTAACTGTGTAAACAGACAACAATTAAAGTGTTTACAAGACCAGACAGCCATAGATTTTTTTTTTCAGTCTCAGACTAATTAAATGTAAGTTACCATCGAATGTTTCATCTGTGCCAAATTTACTAAATTAAAGCTTTAAGAGTATTACTTTTAAGCAATGAGACACGACATGCTGTGTTATGGTATGTACCCACAAACATGGTAAAAAAAATGGTAGCGAGATTCTTTAACGCGACCCTCATTGTGATCAACAATGCTCAATCGTTGATGATCATTGAATGTACAATTCCATTTATACATAATGTAACTTTTTGACTTGTTTTCTTTTCCAGGCTTTTAGGGAGTCAAAGATCTTGAGGTCATTGTGACCTTGAACTTATGTCCATCTCATTTTCACGAACGCTATATCAACACTGCCTTAAGGGAATTTCTTCATATTAACACGCACATGGCCTCAATAATGAGCTGCTTAGAATTTGGTGGCTTAAGGTGACGGTTAGTGACACAGCTCATTGTTCTGTTCCCTCCATCTTTCAGGACATCGAAAGCAATGAGGCTGAGGCAGACGTCGCAGGGACGGCAATGGCAATCTACACCATTCGAGCTGAGAATGATGATCCTGATGGCCCTGGTGGACGCTTTGCAGATGTCGGTGTGGTCCTGGAAGGGGTTGAAGTTCTCCACAACCTCCAGAGTATCAACCATGCATGCGTGATGCTTTATGGGTTGATCTACGCACTTAATCTAAGGTATCCAACAAGCTTAAAGAATACATTTGAAGTTTACCAGAAGATCCTGATGGACCTGGAATCGTTTAAGCTTTCCCCCAAAGTACGAGCACTGAAACTCAAATTGCTCAAGTGACTCTTTTTTGAGGTTGGGCGGGGATGGGAGGAGGAATTACTACGTATACTGTTCCTATTATGCTTAAAAAATGTTACATATTGTTGAGCCTGTAGAGTTTGTTTTAAATCAAAAAATAACAGGACGTTTAAATAGATTGATAGATAAGAGTACGTTATTAATGCATCCCATTACAGCAATTGTTCCAGCAGATTCTACTCAAGTGTTATTGCTATTGGTAAGAATTATTGATACCCACAGAACACTAAAACATTATTGAACCTTTCTAGCTACCCTCTGTTCTATTTTTTGTTTCATTTTTCATGTTACTAATAAACTGGTTGAATCGACAAGGTGGTCTGATTGTATGCATCATTGAGATATTGTTGAATGGAAAATAGAAAAATGCTTTGAAAATTAATCACTAAAATACATAAATGTAATGCATTTGGATTGAATTTAAGCTTAATTGTTATGTTTCAAACATATACACATTATTCATCTTGAATAGGTAACCCAATAGAAAAATAATTGAATATTAGTCATAAACTACATAACTTTAATGCATTTTGATTGAATTTAAACTTAATTGTTATGTATTTCAAACACATAAACATTATTCATCTTTAATAGGTAACCTAAATACTATGTAATTCAGACAAATATACTTAATGTATCCTAAATACGTAATCGGATTAATATGCATTTAAATTAAATAAATTATATTAATGCTGAATACATAAACCTGGTGAATATGCATTTCAAATAAATAGACTTTATTACACTAATGCATATGCTTCATGTTAAGTTTATTAAGTAGGTTTATGTTCAAAAAATTAAAAAAATCAAATGGAACTTTGTTATGTAATTATTTTACATAAATCTCAGAAATATTTCTGTGAGTGTAGTTGTTGACACAGAAATCAATAACTGCAACTGCTCCGCGAATGACCTCAGACCTTTAAATAAGTCAGTGTATTGATGCCATGTCTGTCAATCAGCTGTTAGTCTGTCATAGCGCATATGAAGGTAATGTTTGATTACTCTAATTTTGAACAAATCAGTCAGTGACATTCCATTAATGCCTTATCTCTAATTATATCTGCGCTCTACTAAAGGTGTGAGCACAATGCAATTAATCAATGCAATCAAAAGCCTCTGCAGGGTTTTTGTCATTTTGATGACTGCAAAGTGTGTTCTTTACACAATGATATAATTACATCAACATAATAAAAAGGCATGATTGATACAATGAGCAGTACAGTGTAGTGAAATATTACAGAACAACACACACACACAAAGATTTCTAAAACCAGACGGCATTCTTTCGCCGACAAACCTTTCACCCCTCCCCCTTCCCTGCCTTGCCTTCTCCTGACCTGACCCTTGACCTCTACCCTCGGAGAGACCTAGACTGTTTCACTACCCCCCTCCTCTCTGCAGATGCAGACTAACCTCAGCTTCATATGCAAAAACAACCAAGCATTTACATACATAAATGAATATCTGAATTTGTAATGTGAGTTATTTGCTATACATTTGTGTGAGGACAGACGCCCTCATGCAGATCTATCCGAGACGTAGGGCTGCTCCTTATGTCACAGCATGCATTCTGTCTATATCAGACTTGCACAGACACATAATCATAAAATTTATATTAGTTTAGATGTAAAAGTTCAATCAATCTTCTGCTTCCACAATAAAACACACAATTTAGCTCATTCAATTGGTTCCTCTTCCTATAAATTATATATTATTATATATATTATTATTATTATTAAGAGTCCAGATATTCTCAATTATTAATTCTGCACCATAAATAATTGTTTAATTGTGACAAATAAAGACATACATAATCTGACAACCAGACCAAATGAATAATTAAAAGGAAAAAACATTCTTCTTTGGTTATTGACTAATTCATGAAGAACAAACATATTTGTTAATATCAGTGACCATGGAGACTTAATACAGGCTAATTTTCATCTACATAGAATTAACAGAGGACAATGAAGTACCACCATTTATTCAGGGATTAAAGAAAAAGCTAAACAAGTAAACGAAGATGACAAACGCGTGCACACTGCTATGACTACAAGAGGACACACTGATGCTGAGTTGGCTTGAAGGTGGAAACCACACAGAGACCAGTGTGTGCAATAAAGACAATGCAAAACCATACCCCGTGACTCTGGTCGTAACTGTGTAAACAGACAACAATTAAAGTGTTTACAAGACCAGACAGCCATAGATTTTTTTTTTCAGTCTCAGACTAATTAATGAAAAACAAGAGGCAATTTCTTTCATACTAGCGCATGACACCGCATGTGCATATAGCCAGCAGACAGTCATTGCCTTTATTTATAGTGCAGCGTCTTGGTCCTCAGACAGTCTCTGTATGGATTTATTCACAGTGCGAGACAGACATATAGAGCCTGCTCTGACTTCAGACTAATTAATGGGACAATATTGGTCCAACAGACTACAAAGGCCGCGGCTGAACGCTGTCTTATATGCAGATCATATGCAGGAGGAACAAACACACACACACACACACACACGTATACAAACAACCCCCCAAAGTAGCAGTGACCTTGACCTCCAGACCTTAATGCTGCATGCATCTACATATGCATGATGAGACCATGCTGGTGTCTTGTTGTTTCTCTCTCTCTCTCTGTGTGTGTGTGTGTGTGTGTGTGTGTGTGTGTGTGTGAGAAAGAGAGATGGTGTCTAAACCAAGAATTAATGAACAGCTGAGTGCGGGCAAAATTAACTTTTTGACTCACTGACAAACATGAACGGTAAATGGAAAAAAGGAAAAAAAATCCATTACACAAAATAAAAACTTGGCTTTTGTGTTTCAGTATTTAACAGAGATCAGTGGGTTTCATAATAAATAAAAAAATTAAAGAGGCCATTGCAAAATGAAAATAACACTCATTTAAATATATAACAATAATCACTGCGGATCTCAAGGTTTTATTTAACAAAACTGCTGCTGAGCGAATTTCACACAGACAGACACGCAGCTTCCTGTGGCGTGTGGCATGTGGCACTTCCTGTGTTCGTGGTTACGAATGTTCTCTGGTTTTATTGTTTATTTCAAACAAGACATGAGTCGTTTTTTTCATCTTACTCTTGACAAAAACTCATCCTGATCCACATTAGCCTGCCAACCTCATAAGACTGTTGCCTCCAAACCTCACTGAGCAGGTGCATCTTCGTTTTTCTTGGTGCGTTCTCATTTTAAAGACCTGATTGTTGGTTGCTGGCAGCAACAGTGTGTGTGTGTGTGTGTGTATGAAGACGAGGAGGGAATTTAGGAAGGGAGATTCATGTTTTGCCACCGGCTTCAATTTTATTCATTTATTGTTTGTTTGTTTTGAGCTTTTTGTCTGTTCGGCATGTTGGACGGATCTAATTCTACAGCAGCCGTTAGCCTCTGCCACCTCTGCAAAGCACAAAAAGCCAGAAAAATCAGAGCAGAAGCAAGTGACAAATATTCTGTTTGTGCAGGTGAGAAGAAAACGTGATGCCATTGTTGGTTAATCTTCCATAAGGCCGGTTCTTACCCAAAGTCATCATTCATTTCCCTTCAGATGTTATTACATGCACAGGATTGAACTGTACATCTTTCCCTAATTATTTGATTTGGTGACTCTGTTATTAATGTGTTGTGCTGATGATTCAGGGGAGTTTCATGTCCATCCAAACCACAGGAGAGCGCTCCAACTATGAGCCGAATAACATTGTCTATGGGATAAAATGAAAGGGCCTTTTATTTCTGCTACTGCTTGAAATATGTCTTTCCACTTCACATCTCCATAATGACAGAGAGGATGGAGAAAAGAAAGGCGCAAGTGGATGGAAGGATGGAAAGAAGCGGCCAAGGAAACAAGGACAGCATGGGCGTCAGGACGAGCCAAACACCTTGACAAGGAATCAGGAAACTATTTCATGCATTATAAGCTGTCAACGCGCCCTTGAGCAGGGGTTCTTGACCCATAACATCACCGATGAGGTTGTGACTGAACTGATTCAAGTCCCAGTGACACAAAGAGAATGCAGACAAAAGTCGAAGAAGAAAAATCATTCCTCTGAGATAAATGAAGGTCTATTGCTTTAATATATATATATATATATATATATATATATAAATGAGGATTCAAGTGACAAATTAGGTTAATGTGCGCAAGCTTCTCAAAAAACATCAACCAAAATTTTATGACATGCCACAAGAGGCATGTCATAAAATAGCTGACATATTTAAAAAGTAAAAAAATCTCAATGAACACATTATGTAGACTGAAATACACGGGGAGAAAAGAAATCAATAGACATACACACTTGCGTGCCTGCGTGCACGCGCGCGCACACACAGAGAGACAGCCAGACAGAGGCTTACATAATAAGTCTAGGAGGCCAGCCAGAACAGGCTCAATCATTTAACTTCCATGATTCACTGAGAGAGCGAGAAGAAAGACAGTCAATGAGCAGTACAAGACACTGACGACAGGACACGCTGCCTAATAAGTCTTGGTCATGTTTGAAAATCTATAATACGAATTTCACACACATATTTATTTATACTTATATTTATAGATTAAAGATTAATCTAATGTTAGCCACAATAATATTAAAAATTAGCGGCATTGACTTTTTTCCCATTGCTGAGCCCAGTGAACGTTACCTCAGTTAAATGGTGTAAAAGTTGTTGCTGACTCTGTGTGTTGGTTGCCTCAGTTTCATAAACATCCTCTGTGTGTCACATGGGAGCTGCAGCTTCAACAGGATGTGGGGAGTGTTATCTTTTTTTTTTGTACTGACACATGACAGTGACACATGACAACATTATATTACAGACGTGAATTTAGACGTGACCGCTGGTGATTCTGTAAACTAATTTATTATCCATTTCTGAGAAAAGAAAGTGCAGTGGAGGTGACGTGACGTCAAGAGCAGCAGCTGGACATTTCCAGTTTGTCAGGTAGGGACTCGACGTGTTGCTCGAGAGTTCACAGACTGTTGCAGGGATAAGACTTGTGAGTCAGATCAGACAAAAGACGAACAGTCACGCCGTTCCCTTCCTGCTGCCAACGCTACAGTCACTTCCTGTTCCCTAAAGGACACTCTGACTAGTTTCCTCAAATTCAATGAACGCCACTACCCTCCAGCTGAACTCACATATGCAAACACACACACACACACACACATGCCCAAACACCGTAAGTAACATTTATGTTGGCTATAGACCCAGACTGTGGAGGTGTTGATGTTAAGAGGACCAGACGTTTAGTAACAAATTTCCAGGGAAACCAGGCAACTGGTAGGAAGTCATTCTTTTGAGCTGATACCAGCAATGACTTCACCACACACACGCATACGCATACGCACACACACACACACACACACACACACAGCTGGGCAATGACTAATGCTGATGTCATGTACTTTGACTAGCAATGTCTGCCACTCAGAAGAAGAACAAATGCGTATTAAATGTTTTTGGTGAGTGTGTGTGTGTGTGTGTGTGTGTGTGTGTGTGTTTGCTCTCTTGGATCCAGATGAGGGAGGATGTGCTGGAGAGAAGGAGAGACAGATTAACGGCCGTTTAAAGTGAGTCAGATATCTGCAGCTGAATTACATAAACTTTGACAGGCGGCTCGTACATAATCATCTTCACACATCAGTGGTTGTTTGAGAATCAGTGGTGTGACATGGACCTGGTCTTTCCTAACTGAAAATGTCCAACTGTTTTTATGAAGACTATCTATTCAATGGGGAGTTCTATCCAACTGGGACATTGTTTCTTCATACCCACATGCGGCTGATGGATTTTAAATTGTGACAGAGGCACAGATCTCAGAGGAAAAATATGTCAAAACAAAAAAAAATTAATTATTATTAATTTTTTTTTAAAAATGTAGCTGAAGTAACATTTTCAGGCAGCCTCAGCTTATGTGACAACATCTGTTAAAAAAATGAGAGCTAATTTCCCAGATGGGTCTTTTGAAGTAAATACGAGGGAACCGCTGCCTTTTCTATCAGGTCTACACCGAGCTTTGATCACTTCATCTCAAGTGGATAACGAGAATTTTCCCGAGTTGCACTTTCTGTCTCTGTCTCTTTCATCTTTCCCATCACACCCAGTGCCGGGAAGCACGGCTGAACATCTTAAGCATCACCCGGCTGTTGTTTTTATTTACAGGCGGATGCACTGCAAATTCTTAAGTCGACTCCTACGCAGTTTTCAGTTCACGATACGCTTCCCTCTGCAGCATTTTCTCTCTTCTCGGTCTCATCCTGGCTGCTTCGCTCACTGTTCCAACACCCTGTTCCTATTTTCCATAATTTCAACATCGCTCTCCTCTTTCATTACTGTCTCTGCAGTCTCCTCTCTCTCCTCCTCAGGTTTATCTGTCGGCCAGACTAAACATTATGTCAGTTCTCAGACAGAGGAATTGTGTGTTTGTCTGTGTGCGTGCGTGCGTGCGTGCGTGCGTGCGTGCGTGTCTGCATTCTTATCATGTCTTTCTGTTGCAAGACCAGGCAATTTGTATTACACTGATCGTTATTGGTACTGTTACAACTATGAACATGACTACTGTTATGACTTACACGGTTCATGCAATGGTATGATATTTTACACAGAGATGTTTCTGTGGTAGAAGCTGAATGTTTTAAAACAACAAAGCCCCCATGTTGAGGTCAATGAAGAACTATACACAACACAAATATACACAGTTTACACAACTTGTACATAGGCAGGCTACAGAAGTTGGCCTAGATACTTGTAACACAAACATATGAGCACTTGTTTTTTATCATTGGCTATTAGTTTTAGTCTATGTTAGTCACACCACATAGACCAAGAGTTAGTCTATGTGGTGTTATTTTCTCTATCAGGTGTGTTGTAATGACTATAATGTAGTGATTTTTCACAGTGAGACAGATCTTATAACACAGCATGATAGTGCTCTATGTGGCAGCCAAAATCCAAAGCTTCAGGTGCAAAGCAGCGGCTGCTCAGTAATGACATATTCAACAATAACACAATGTATGTGTCCACATAACATACACTACATGTTTATGGTACTGCAGGTCCTTTCAAAATAAATCTAACATGGAAAAAAGCTCAAGTTAATTTAATAATAATAATAATAATAATAATAATAATAATAATAATAATAATGATAATAATTGAGTCCAGAAAAAAAGACCTAACGTTGCAATCACAGCGTCTCAAATGCAGATATCTGCATTTCAAAGACTAAAATCTCTGGGACAGTTTCTCTGACAAACAACTGACAACTCTGACAAACTCAGCTTTTCTTCCACATTGATTGATTAATCAAGTGGCCAATGTATTGATAAATGATGATTAAAGCAACATGAAGTGGCAGCAATATGAGAGCTACTGCAGTTATTGATTGATTGATTGATTGTGCCCGTCTTTTCAAAGGCACTTAAGTTTTGTGAGTCAGCCCTGCAGGTGACCTCTGCTGGACACACACATACACACACACACACGCACGCACACACACACACACACAAAACGTCTACATGACTGTATACTTTATCACTGTGTGTGTCCCCGACAGGGAATTAAATCCTAAACAGGAGAAGCAACCAAACAACACGAGACCTCATATATAAACATATATCAACACAGGGATTTCCCGGAAACGACCACACACACACACACACGCGCGCGCACATACACACATACACATATTGGGGCATGCATGTGTGCACGCGCGCACGCAGACGGCGAGACAGACGTCTGGCTTTTAGCTCGACATGACGAAGCGGCGACAGAACTTAACTCTCTCTCTCCTTTTTCCAACATAAACCCCTCATTTCCTCCTGAACATCCACATTCACTCCCCGACACTTCCAACACTCTTAAGCCCCATTCGAGGCGTCCAAACCGGGTAAGAGCCCGGGGTTGGTGGGCTTCATTAGTCAAATGACGAGTGTCTGAAACCCGGCCGAGAAAATCATCGCATTAATCAACATTCAGCTTCCGCAGCAGACAAATCTGCTCGGAACACACAAAAACCCACACCCACCAACACACACGGCGGGTTCGCTCCATTCGGCTCCGTGGAAACAAACCGGAACCTGCTGGGTTCCGGGTCAAGTTCAAAACCGTGCGTAGTTTGGGGAAACTTAAAAACGTCTTTTCGGTCAAGCTAGCAACTGACCGGTGTGCATACAAACACACACATATACACACACACACGTATACACACACAGAGAGAGACACACAACCAGCTGCAGTGTCAACCACACATTAAAACTGACATTAAACACACAAAACGGCCTTCCGTGAGGGTCACAAACGGACACACACGAACCACAACACATGTTAGCACTCGAACAAACTGTGAAACACAACGAAGCAGGTTCTATTTAAATCACTTTCTACAACTGAGGAGGGGGGAAATGATGAACAAATAAACCTGCGCCGATGACACAAACGCAGCCTTGTTGACTTGTTGTGTTAACACAAACACACAAACACAAACACACAACACGGGGAAAGTGTGTGGATGTGTGTGTCGGTGGGAGTTACTCACTGATTTCCATGCTCTGCAGGGAGGTGAGCCGTTTGCAGTTACAGGTACAGGAGACATTGGCGGCGGCGGTGTTGTTGTTTAAAACACCCATCAAGTTCAACAGCTTCAGGCTGCGGGTCCAGACATGAACCCCCCGAGAGGCGGAGGACAGCCGGCGAAGAAGACGAGAGTCCGCGCGCACTCACAGAAGAAGAAGAAGAAGAAGAAGAAGAAGGACCGAACCAAACTCCAGCCAAAAAATCCTCCCTTTTCCTCCGGCTCTCTCCAGCCTCCTCTCCGGCCCCTCCGCTCCGTCCGTCCTCCCCCCCGTCCCGGTTCTCCCCACCTCCGTCTCTCTCTCCCTCTTCCTCCCGGTTCGACCTGTCTGTCTGTCTGCTCGGCGAACAGCGCAAGTGTCGCCGCGGCCGTTCCGCGGAGTTTGGCCCCTTTTCAAAACCGAGTTCGGCTACTTGAAGTGTTCGGTTCCGTTTCGTGTCGAGTCTGGCTTCGTGTGTTTCCGCCGAGTGACCGGCCACAGTCTGTCTGTCGCGCGCTCTCTCTCTCTCTCCCTCTCTCTCTCCCCCTCTCTCTCTCTTTCTCTCACTATGTGTGTGTGAGAGAGAGAGAGAGACAGTGTGTCTGACTCTCATTTCCAATTTCCATTTGTCTGTATCTCTCTCTCTCTCTCTCACACACACACACACACACACAGAGAGAGAGAGAGAGAGAGAGACAGAGAGAGAAGATAAAAGATGAAAACGAGTCATGACCCTTTATTAAGTAGTTAATTTAATTAAAAACAAAATTACTTCAGGGGATTTTTTCACATTTTAAAATTTTATTTTATAAATAATTATTATCATATTATATTTCATCATTATCTATATTAATATTTAGGTTTTGATGGATTAAAACGGTTGAGACAGGAGGGATTACTATATTTTCTTCTTCTATTTTTATTTTGTTGATAATACATACATACACACACACACACACACACACACACACAC